>JAQFYB010001656.1:0-30727 GCA_034694085.1 Pogonognathellus longicornis
TACGCACATGTCTAGTATTTCTTTAGAAGTATAGCACTAAAAATAAGTCTACTGTGCTCCTACGGCTATAGAGTGCTAGAAGTACATAGATCCATTTATGTGAGCGTCTTGAGTTGAAAACAGTGAAAAGGAAAGTGGAAGAACAAATAGGTGTCTGAACACAAGAGCTACAACAGGATTCGGGGAAAGGTGAAAGCTCTTTGCGTCTGTTGAAGAACATTCCACTCTCACTGTCTCCATTCACTTCACGTTACATCACTTGACTCGCCTTCACTTCACAAACCAACGCATACCACTCCATCCGCAGTCCTCTGCCACACCTAATTAATTGCGTCTTCAACTTCATCCTTCTTCTAATTTATTTTGTCTCGGATCACTCTGCGTTTAACAAATTTTAACATCTACGGAACGCATTAATAATACTGTAGCAATAATAATTATAATTCAACATGACATATTAAAGCACTTGAGACTTTTTAGCTATTTGCTCGGAAACTCCATTTTTCATTTTCATTTGAACTCTTCCAGACTTTCAGAAGGCTATAGGCAGCAGGTATACGTATTTAAATATTGTATTACATCAGATCAGGAGATGAAGTAGAAGAATGCAATTCAACAAGGCTCTTTATTGGTAATCCAATCGGAATTTGCCTGTAGATACAAAAATAATTGAAATATAAATATAAATCCCAAACAAAGGTGAATGCATGCACGGGTAGGTTTAGAATTACAGTACGGATTTAGAATTTCGTAATAGGTTTACTGAATTTTCAGTCAGGTGAAAGTACAACAAAGGAAACGTACACATTGAATGGAATTTAAGGACATGGCAAAGAGAAAAATAATATCTTTGTAAAAGACGCAATCTTTTTCAGAACATTCATTTCTCCATTTAGGATCTAATATTTTCTTTCTTTCTCCATCATTGTATCGCATCGCTGAAGGGAAATAACGCAGTAGTCGTTTCATTTTGAAGATCTATTTACATTTGGCTCACGTTAAGATTTTGTTCCTCACTTGTATACATACACACACGCATGCACGTAAATGCGTTTTCATTCACTTTCTGTGGTTTGGCTGCTATTGAACATTGAACTTGAATCTGCTTACGGATGATTGGAATAAGAAAAAGGCAAAGCTACAGCAAAGACATTTTAGAGCACTGCATAACGGCTGTGTGTGTAACAATGTACACGTACACACAACCTTTAATGCAATGCACGCTGCAGTGCTGTGTAAGTAGATTGCATTTCTATTTATAACTTCGGAAGAAGAACATCACAGACGGAGTGAGTAAAAAAGACTTGTGTACAAATTGAATACGCTATCTTGGCGGAAGCATAGAGAAAGGAAAATTCCTTTGTGGTGGGCGATTGCATGCATCCTAACGATTTTTCTTCAGGTCTTACAATAACATGAATGGTATTCTTTTTCGTATGGCTAAAGTAAATAGGCAGCATACATCAAAGTTACATCAAATCCGATTTCGTATTTATAAATGAAAGTCAAGGTTTGTTTTGTGTTTAGTTGGCTACATTGGAAATATTTATTATATCAAATGCATTGCCATTTATTTCTCCATTGTAAAACTAGAAAGATTTGTAACTGTAATGGTAACGTAATAAAAAAATACACTAGAATTGCACGATTTTGGGTTAGTTGGACTGTACTTGTATAGAATCGGTGCTTTATTGCTTGTAAAGACAATAGGTGAATATAAAAAGGCTGGTTCTCTTCAGAGAAACATATTACCCTTGTCCATTTTTGTTGCAATACGTCCGCATCATTTCGTCGGTCTCGTTTCCGTATTTTGTATTATATTATATTAGTGCTTGTTCAGCTGAAGTCAATCGAGGCTCAAACGTGCCTATCATACAAATTGAATGAATTTATGTCCAGGATGTATTCTATATATCACATCCACAAAATACTGTCACAAGAATTTAATACGAGCAAAGACTGGATTTTACTAAAGGATGGACATTGGGCAGTACAGACATGTCATAGTCGTCATATTATGTGAGTGCCCCAGAGAATAGTGCACTTATCCTCCTGTGTGATGCAAGTGAAGCAGATACACAACAGAGAACCTTCGGAAGAACATGACAGTCGTGGTAAGTAACTTAAAAGAGAACCTGGGAAAACTTACTAATGCTATGCTACGTTACATTACACTACCCATATGCCACAAATGTATCGTCCTTTGATTTCGTCCCTTTTCATCTTCCTGCATAACACTTTTCCTCCCGTCCTATTCCTGCACCAAAGGACACAGGAAGGAAATGAAAGCGGACCCACCGCGACCTGCATCTCCCATTACTAATAATTCTCTCCTTATATTTATACACAACTCACCCGCCCTTTCCTACACACGTAGTTAATGCTACACAATAAACCCATCCTTGCGCTACTTTACTTTATAAACCAACCAACAGACTATGATGAAAAATATAATGTGTATAGGTAGGAGCAATAGTGTGACAGCACACGACTGCATGAAATTTGATTTGTGTAGTTGTGGAAAAGGACAGTACAACTTTTAGTTCACTCTATCTGTATGTAGTACGGTATACATATATGAAAATGCTGTGTAAGAGTTATAAATGCAGTGCTAAGGTGAATTTGTGGAGTATTGGTTTATTTACCTTGTTATAGGAATGTAGTAAGTAGAAAGGATTTTAGTGAAAGTGGTGCAGATTGCAGATAGTTATTAGAGTGAAAGACGTGTGTGGCTCTAGTGGTAAAAGGATACTCGCTCAACTGAACGAAAGTGAAAATGTGTGTACGTTTAAATAGTGAACCACAAAGTGTAAAATATATATATTGGAGCGATGCCGCAGATATAAATAAACATTGAATAAAATAGGAAATAGCTCTGCGGTCCTCTCAACTTTAGCCTTCCTTCGCCCGTCTCGTCCTCCAACTATTTTCATTTCCATTTTATCTCCCTGTGTGTCTGTGTACATTATTCTTCCGGATACGAGTAGATACGTCGTGCTTATTTCTATCTTGTTATATACGTAAATAACACAGCAGCACAAGGACAAGTATAATAAAGGTTGCTTACAGCACTAGGTAGTCGCAACCACATGACAGCTTTTCCTTTTCCTATACGATATTTTATTTCTCTCTCCTTTCACTACCGTCGCACTCTATGAATTTACACAGTGCAAATAATATATTCACAATAATACTTTCAAACCATCCTTTGTCACATGCAAAGTCAATACACACTATGTCTGTGTAAATGTAGTAATGTGGAAAGCAACTATTTACCAGCTTTTTTACTGCTTTGACTGCTTTCCCATCTCTGGTTTGGTATTTGTGGCATTACTCGTAGTTTAGGTGTGACTTGGCGACTCGGCTATTGTAAATTGTATGTGGATAAAGGTGAAGGGGGAAAAGGTGAGCATTGAGTGTGTGTACACATTGGAAATACATAAATAGGCTCACAATTTAGTTGACAGTGGTTATGCGTTGTAGTTTCACTTTGAATATCCAATAAGTCCTGTTCAGATGGGATGAATCCTTTCTCCACTCTTCCTCTACTGACTTACACTACTCCTGCAACTAGATATTACAATCGAGGAAGCAAGCACAAGCAGTTCCGCTATGTATTATTATTATAGGTGTATAGCCGTATACACTGTATACTTTCTGCACACAAGAGTTACATCGTCAGTCTCGTCAGATCGCTACACACATCTACATTTACGTGATATAAGTACAGACACAAGAGGCAGAGGAGTACACGGCAGTGAATACCCGTCTATTTATCTCCTCTCTTCATGCATTCGGATTTGGATGACATAAAACGCACACGAGAGGAATACAATATGATTGCCTTCGTTTTGTCTCGTTCTGCTATTACAACCAGTGACTTCACACGAGACGAGAACAGACGACGACCCTTGCCTTGTGTACGGATGCAGCCTAAGTCAAGTCTCGTTTGGGATTTTCTCTCTCCTCTCTCTCGCTAAATATATTCCTCGTCTGTCTTATAGCAGTATAAAGCATTTGATGTATTTTTATACGTTACGTAATATACTACAAACACATTAGACTCTCATAGGCACCATAAACTAATGCTATATTATTATAATAGCCAGTGTAAAGTTGATGTAGAGACTACGACCTCTTCAGCTCACACAAACACACATCCTTTTAACTTGCAATCACAAAATCACAATCAGTCACGATCAAAAACTGCTCATTTCTAGCAAGTACTACAAAGTACACCACATGAACGACAGACTGAGCTTCACACTTCATTTTCAAATGATGCAAATCAACGCTATAGCATAATATACGATCCATACTGTATCCAACTAGAGATATAGGCTTATTGTTTGAGAGATTTTTATACTGAACTACAGAGAGAGAGACTGGAAATGTTATAAATGCATATATTACACACGTAAATATAAGGGTTATTATATATGCATACACTATGAAGACTGCATGTAGGTACATAATATATAGCAGACAAACTGTCAAACAAAGTCAAGAACTGTTGAAGGTCGAGAAGGATAAGTAAATGGTTGGAGCGTATAGAAGTTTGCATATAGAATTTCATTTTGGAATATTCCTCCAGCAGACACGGACCCCTGCATGTAAATCCTACTCTATCGAATCCCATCACGCTCACTCGTCATTATAATAATGATGATAATAATAGATGATAAGGGAGAGTGTTCAAATGCAAATGCAAGTAGCGTCAGGAACGAAAGTGGAATTGCGTTTACATACGAGAAAAGCGATCGTGTCGAAATACCATATTAGAATAGAAGGAGCACACAGGGAAAGAAAGCAGAAAGTGTTATGTGCAACGCTGTTCTATGTACAATAGGAGGCTAAAAGACGAAGAGGAAAAGTGAAGTTGAAGGTAAGAGAGTGGTGTGTTGCGATGAATGAAGGCAAGGGAAATGGGAAGAGGGAAATGAAGTATGTAATAGTATTAGACTGCGGAAACGAAACAAACATTCCCATCAAGGCAACTAATACTACACAGAATATTAAAAACGATCAAGGGAGATTTTCACGTTTAATAAACTCTCAGACGGAGCAAAATACTTATTCCTTTGTTACTAAACTTAAGTTGAAGTCGGTAGACAGGAAAGGACACAGAAATGAAAGGGAGAGAAAGAGAGACTGAGAGGTGTGGTGTATTTAGTACTTGAGTTGTAAAAACACAGACAGAGATGTTATTTATTCCTTGCACTGCACAAACAGTCGATTGTTATGACTGCACACACAAATGAATAAAACGCCTGCTTTGTTCTGGCTGATGATATTGTAGTAGTGTGGGTGGATGAATATGTGTGCACATTGCAACAGACCATGTCGTGTCCGGAACTAGAACTTTCCTTCTAATCCCACAGACTTCTTTTTCCTATTACAAATATAGACACGAACACAAAACCATTCTCTTAATAGTATGACTTTAGAAACTAAACGCTCTGCCTCTGCGAGTAAAAATACAAAGTGAATTCTGTGGTACCATTGTGTAGAGGTATAAGTATGTACGAGGGATTTCATAATCATAGACTTTATAGAAATGGCAGTAGCAATAAGCCCCATAAAGGATAGATACACAAAATATTTCTCCAAGTTTACGACTAAATGTTGGTTGCCACACTCTAATTTTATTTTATTGAAGTTTGAGAGCTGAGCAAAGTTTTGTGGCGACTTCAGTTTTTACTGTATGGAACAATACATAGCCATCACACATTATCGTATCATCACATCACAGTCAATTACTATTATGAACTTACTAACTCGACTGTAAATACATTAGGCTAATCGACCACAATAAAAAACTTTCTTCCTTGTTCTTTATGGTACTTTCTATTTATACTTTACTATACGGAAATAAATTAATAAGTAACATAATATAGGCCCTAAACAAAAGTGTAATGTGGCAGCATTAACATACTAGTTTTTCAAACTATAGTCATTGCCATAAATATACATTCAAGAATAATAGGGTGCACGGATAATATAAAGCGAAGTAATATTATACACTTTTGTAAATAGCTACTTCACTTTATCGTAAAGAATGAACGGATTAAACTTTGTGAGTAGACATAGGAGCTGTCTTATTTCGTTCACTCCATTGGTAAAACTATGGGAAAGTCAGGGAGGTAAGTAGCTGTTTAAGTTTGTAGTGTTAAGACACAAAAGGCAAATAGAGACGGACAGGTTCGCTCGATCAACTTAATTAACTGGCTCAGGGAGAAAAGTCAACTTTCGTTTTCTTTTGACGTGCTTATTTACCATTGCCCAGAAAGACGACAATGTTTCTGTCGCCCGTGTGCGAGTCTTAAAGTAATAGCTCTATCGAATTGGTTGCGTTGGTTGTTTAATGCATAGCGTTGTATGTATGTAGTGTGTGTAGGTATTTGTATTATTGATGGAAAGTGTAACGTGGAGGAACGTGAAATGTGAAGGTGAGCTGTAAGACAAGACTTAAGTCAATTTAGACGAGTCTGCCACTGCTACTTTTCTGCTGTGCAAACTACAGTCAAAGTCAAATGAAACGAAACCACGAAACGAAGCAAAGAAGCCAAAGTTGCTTCCCCATGATGAGATCGTTATCAAAAAAGGCACTTTACTAAATTGCCCAATTATTTCATCCACACAAGTCAACTCAAGCCTCCACTATTTCTTTTTCACTTCCTGACTGTTGGCTCGCTTGGCCCGAGACTTTTTTCCACTTGATTGTATATGGAAGTAATTGTAATAGTATCCCGCTTACTCTAAGTAGTACATAGCAATGCGTAGGAGTAGACTAAGGGACTATAATGGAATGCTCAGCCTTAGCTCACTCACATCACATCAACCATCAACAGAAAAGAACAGAATGGAGAAAGAAAGAAAAGCAAAGCCAAGTCAACTGTGGCTCAAACTCTTTCACAGAATTTATATTCCGTCCGTTCGACAACCTCATAGCCCATTAGCCTTCTCTTTATAATAATATTACAACCACTGCTCCTTTGTTAGACATGAACTTAGCAATGGAAATAGCACCGCTATTACTATTACGAATAAAACTCCATACAGTAGTCGAATTAAAGTATCATCATAATGGATAGAGTTCCTTTCCACTGAACGCAAGAAATGAGTCAATGGCTGTGGTTTGTGCATCCAAGGAATGTCAAGAGATGAAAAGATCCAATCTTCTCTTCTTTCAACCCATTTCAAGCCCTCTTCAAACTTTGCTCTTTCTTTTCCCTTCAACTTTCAATCGCACATCTCACTCCCATGTCATGTCCTGTTCTTTAGTATGCATAATAAGTCTGTCCTTTTCTATTATAAGGTAACAAAGCATTTGAGGGACTAATATTATTTTGTCAAGCAGGTAAAATGCTAAATACAGATATTATGTACAGGTTAAATTGGTCTTGGCTTTACTATTGCTACTTACAATTTTGATTATAACTCTTTGTACAGATTTACACAAGCAGGAATTGTATAACATTTGCTCTACACTCAAATAGACCTAACGATCACTAGGAATAGTTAATAGAAAATTCTCGCTACCACAATTTGTATTTAATAGAAATATTGTAAAATGTACACGAAAATTGCTACTCATAAGCATTTTACATTATCATAATATTATTATGATAATGATAATAGGTTAAAATTACGATCTCACGATGCCCATATACAGGCATTAAGGTATAACCGAGCGAGATCCGACATTCAGTCCATAGTGTAGGTAGTGTAAAAGGAGCGTGTAGACTGCAGACGTTTAATGTGATATACTGTAGAGTTATAGGAGTATAGCACCTTGGCCATTACTTCACGTCTAACAAGCAATCATTTCCCATTTTTCTCCCAGTTGACTCGCCTGGGCTTTTCTATTCTATTTCATATCTGCCTACAAAGACGTTATTCATGAATCTCGTTGACGTTCTAATAAATTTTTCCAATTTTCTTCTCGATCCATTCATCCATGGTCATTTCTCATCGTCTGATTGTTGCCTTGCTCTTGGTCGACCAACCGCCAGCACCCTACAACCCATGCATTCATAATTCCAATACATAAAAATTATCGTGAACAGCCCACAAACGTGCTGTATTCCTAGCATATAATGCTTAAATCACAATCCCCGACAAGAAATTGTTTCGCAATTGCTAGGTCGAAATAGCGAGAATGTAAATAGTATGAGAAATGTTAGTGTGTAGAAAACACAAGTACGCCTTGTTCGCCTAACAAACACTAACTGCCCATCCAGGTGGCCATTTACATTGAGATATTTGCTTGACTAACTATCTGCACCGAAACTGTGTATGAACTACAGAGCTCCGTTATAAAATAGTGCGAGACACACTAAACCCATTCCATAACTTGTTATTAAGTTTTGCCTGTTAGTAGCGGTGATAAGTAAGAGGAGTAGTTAGGTCGTATTTGTAGAGTAGGAATGAGTTAAGGCGGGTAGTGGCTGTGGAAAGTGGAGGTCGTAGCTTATGGCACTTTATTGTTGTAGAATATTCATGGCATTTCTTCCTTCTCATTTATTTATGAATGCCAAACTCCAAATTGCTTTCTGTGCAGCTAAATTTTATTTAACGTTCTTGTTCTTCTTATGCGCTGTGTTGTGTACCTGCCTTTGTAATTATCGCCAACTTAACTAAATGCCTCCACATTACTTTCTCGCAGGAATTATTGCTTTGACTCTGAGGACCATACCAGAACAAATTTAATCTTGCATCTTAATGGCTGTAGTAATATTTATTTACCATTATATTTTGAATCGCTTGTATATAGGTACATATTCATAAAATACAAAATAATCTAAACTTATGAGCCCGAATGCGTATGCCTCGTGCGTGTACGTACTAGGTGGGTCCGTACAGTATAAGTATGTAAATATTACAATAAACCTACATTATGGTTAGAGCGGATCTTTTATTGCAGTAAGGTTGGAATGATTTTTTAACTTCCTCCCATTTGTAGCACACACAAAACAGGACGCAGGTAGCTATTCTTGTAGTACACGACCGTAATACATAAAAGTATTAAAATTCACGGAGGTGTGTCGTACACGTTGTGGTGGCGTGCCATGTTACCTTAAGTAGTAGTCTCTTCAAGGTACGAACAGTCTATTGCTTTTTAAATGGACTGACAGGAATAAAAAGGGGATCGGAGGTGAAAGAATAAATTCCCTTGTGGACCCACCTATACCCATTTTCCTCGCCTAAAACGCACCATTCTCACTCCAACTTTCCCCTTTACTCTGCAATGCTACCAACATATACCTACACATACTTATATAGAGCCGAAGTACACACTTTTTAAGATTTTTCCCTATTACTATCTTTTTGTCCATATGCCATGCCAATGAGAGACTGGAGGAGTAACAAACATAGCAGGACTCAGAAGTCAGCATTTCTGCACAAGTATAAAAATACTGAATACATAATCACATAGAAGTTACTTACACATCGCGGTTTTTGCTTACGTGCACGTAACATACTTTAAGAGACACAAAGTACGGAGCGCAGTAGTGCTCCATGCAGTACCTACACGTATAATATAAGTACACAGAATAAAAAGTTGCTCTCCTTTTGCAGCCCATAAAATTGCTGTCGTGATTTGAATAATTTATGATAACTTTGGGAATTATTCACACCATTTTTACTGTAGGTGTTAGCTAGGAGTAGTGCTGCGCCCGTGTAGGACGCTAGCACTACTAGAATCTTCTTTTAACTTCCTGTAAAGTAAATGCAATGCAAACGTATTCCCATTTCATCTCTATCTTGATACAAAACCACTACGATGAAGTTAGATAGCTTGATATCTGTACACCAATGCATGTACTTTGATATATTTCTTCTTCTAGTACTTATATAGGTACTAGGTATATATTATTATGTATACATATGTGAAAATCTTTATACAATGTGTACAACTCTTTTATTTGGGACAGGACAGACATAGTGCATGAATCCTCTTTTAAACTTTGCACTTGCTTCCGTTTGGTACTTTCCTTTCATATATAAAAGCAGCCCTGTCGCTTTGTACTCCATGGATCCCATTTCATGTCGACGCTATCATTGAAAGGCACAGATTGCATGTAATGACATTCTCAACAATCTTTCTCATATTCATTCCATCATATTCGCTCACATGACTAAAATTTCCCTAGAAATCTCGTTGTCACACACTATGACATCGTCCAAACAGCACACGGATGGAAAAAACACTTTGATCACTACTTTTGCATGGGTCTAGCAGTTTTCAACAATGCTGCATGTCTGCATAGTATCATTGGTTACTACTTTATAGATACAGAAAGTATAAAAGCACAATTTACTACAGAGGCTCAGTACTTTCATCCTTTTATTTCTATGAGAATAGTTAAAGCATTAGAAAATGCTGTAAAACACATACTCCATGATCCATTTCATAGATAAGGCATAAAAGAAGATATGCAAAAGATTTGAAAGCACTTGCTAGTAGTGTCTGCTCCTACATTGCAAATAGTAGAAGCACCAGTGCACTTGTACATACACACTACTGTTAGGATTACTGCATGTATCCCACATTGGTGTACTTGCATTGGTGTTATACAAGAGTATGCAGTATGCAAGAGACTCTCGTATGTCAGACAGAAGAGAGACGAGTAGGAAGAGGAAAAGTATCATGAGAGAATCCATAGATCCATATATCCTTTGTTTTTTGCCTAAGTTCTCGCCTTTCCGTTCACAAGGATCTGCCACAATTCTCTCACTCGCCGTCGTCGTCGTCGTCGGAAATGTTCCTGGACTCTCTGCCTTCACTTTAACTTCACTTTCTTTTCCTTCCACTTATTTCTTTCTCACCAAACAGATTCAAGCGAAACTTTTAGCCATCCTCCACACTATTATTATACATTCTTCTATCCAACTCGCCTACTGCCACCACTACCATATTGCCATTTAAGTGCAAGTTCTGCACATCTCTGTGCTATATCGCTATACTAATGTTATATACAACATGAGAAACAGCAAATTCATTACAATTGGAAAGGAAAACTAGAATAAAGTGTGTAAACTAAGCTGATGATGGCATGAGAAGAAGAAATGTCTGCATGATCCGCAATGTAGCGTAATAGAAGTGGCTGAGAGAGAGAGAGCTATCTGCACTATGTGTGTGTATGCACATGCTTTATATATTGTATACATATCCAGAACTAGTTTCTAGTGAGATACTAGTTGTGAGAATTGTAGAAATGAGGAGAGGAACAGTTTCTGTTGGGATTACTACTTTGGAGCAGTGATGTTGGGTCCATGGCATCCACTCGGCTTACGGCTCCTCTCTGTGATGTCGTTACGTAACGTAAAGTAGGTAGTGAAAAGTTTTAAGTGTAATGTAACGTAACTGCACTTTCATTTCATTCCCTGCTTGTAAGATGTGAATTTTCTTCTCTGAGAATCCACTCTATCCCCACACCACTTTCTTTCAACACAAAGAACTAATACTGTCCATGGGAATTACAAAACAGAGAAACCTAATGGAAATCTTCCACAGTAGGCAATCCCGACGAGGTGAATTGTAACTGACTCGTTCTCAGATTCCACTTCTTCATGTGATGCTGCAGTGCTGTGTACATTACTAAAAACCAGACGTTGTCTTCTTTCACCTGCATCTTCCTTTTTCATATACAATGAAGCAGATACACTCCACAATGTTTTGCTGTATCCTTTCCAGAGGTTTTGAGCTTTTTTGTGAAAATGAGCTTGAGAAAGCTGCTGAGACTACAATCTACTGCGCTAACACTCCTGATATCGTATTATGCGCTTAGGAAGACAGCAGGGGCCATTCCATTTACAACACACAAGACCATTTGATTCACGTGAAAGTGTATATGTGGGGATACAACATGAAAAAGTACAACTGGGTCGGCCTAGGTTTAAACTGCCTCTACACCATTACATTACTAACGTAGTACTGTGGAAGTAGTAGTAACATTGTAACATTACATTAAATTCATGTTCATACTTTCTCCTAAGGAGATGTGACATATCTAGTTTAATTTTGTAAAGCATGAGTTTTAAGGTAGTTTGTAATGTTTTGTCGGTTATGTGATGTGAACATGCTGCACTGAAAGTAGAGTAGTGGTCTGGTCTGGCACACACTTCTGTAGATTCCAGGCATATCCATCAGCACTTTTATAAACGTATAATAAAATAAAGCCTTCAAATACTTCTACGTGCAGCGCATTGAGCAGACACGACCGATTTACCAGTATTGAACCCTTTGGCATCAAAACCCAAACTGTGCGAATTACCCAATCTTTTATTCGCATACACGTGTAGCTTCCTAATACGAGACAACATGAAATTTTTACAAAGCCACTGTAAGAAGGATAAAAATATTTCTTCGTATGGAAGCAATTTTCTGTATTGGAGATGATGCGCTTACAGCTCCACACGTGCAGCAACTAAGGCTGCTACTGTCTTTTCTACTTTCTGTAAAGATTCAAAAAACTAACCATATCTATACAACTTCTGTCACATATCTTCCATAATTTTTCAAAAAATAGTCATGGCATATTGTAGCGATTGCAACAGGATTTTAGTTGAATCTTTCTATTGTGAGCCACGCCTATACTCTAAATTCATAATATGGCTTAATATGAGAGTTTGTATCAGTCCAGGAACAAAAAGATGAAGTGAGTTGTGTGTTGACGGAAAATAATCTTGTGAACACACACGACACGGGTTCAAGTGCAAAAAACCCAACTGTAGCCAAAGAGATAAAAATACTCTGAAGCGTTTCTTGAAGTGTTCGTTTACATTGGTGGAAACACACTTGAGCTCTCTCAACTTTCAGCTGAGCACAGTGAAACTGCAAAGCAAACCATCCAATTCCTACATGATATTTCAAGTTTTATGGAAAAGTACTTGTCTTGTAGAGTGATATTATAAGTAGAGATATATGGAAGTCGTTCGTGCACTTAAGAAGCGATGATGTTAGGGGGTGGAAGGACTATAAGGTAAACTGCTTTAAGCCAAACTAATCTGAGCTTAGCTCTCATCGGCCTCACATTCAATACTCTGTCTCTCTCTTTCTCTGTCAAGTCTCGTTTTTACTCCGTAGTTTACATTAAGCCTCGTTAAGGTTCTTCTTTTGTTTGTTTGACTCTGCAATGTGATGTGCCTACAGATAGTACGCAGTTCCACCTCGCTCCATCCACTTTTTCTCTTCTCCTGAGAACTCCTGATCTCTGATTGTCATGTCAGTCATTTAGTATTTGTTTTAAGCTCTTGCACCACTATTTATGTGTGTACCACCGAGTGTATACACAAATACAACTGATTGCACTATACCCTTCAGAATACGCATACGTGCTATACCCAAGTACAAATGGTGTGTACACTACAAATAAAAATGTGTGTAATATAGATCTCATACATACATTGCACATTTGTGTAAAAAGACTGCTGTGGAAATGTATGTGCACATGTCAAGGAACTAGACAGGTTTCGACATAAGTAGAACCCGGACCAGAACAAGCAATGTTGGAGTTGGAAGAAGCGGATGAGAGGAAAGAGCAGGAGCTTCTTTTAGCAGCACAAAGAATATCTGCACACATAATACATATACATTTATAACTGAGAAGTGTCTCGAGGCACTTGCACACCATGTTCCAGGGTGACTTGTTTTACTTACTTGCTTCTCGGTCTCTCTCTTTCTCTCTTTGGCCCGTCTCTTTTTCCATTTCGTAAGTTACTCGAAGTATTAAACAGATCTGACAGAGATGAAAGGTTTGGCATGGGTTCAACACTCTACTCCCAGGTCCTTATACTTTCTTAGCAAACTAACTCCACTTTTCTTGAAAAACACACTGTAAAAAACTCAGAACAATAGAAATAGTGGCACAGAAGTAATTTTCAAGAGAAAAAACTTTAGTCAACTAAATAGAAGTATAGGGCTGACTGAGTGTAGTCGGCAAAAGGAATCCAATAGAACATAGAGAAATTTTGCGGTCTGACAAAACTCTAATTTGGCTTTGTTTGATATTGCACACATAGAATATCTCTACGCATCCCTTATTGTCCACCCATATAACGCTACACATCTTTGAGTCTATATGCAAACGGTACAGTTGAATTGCTTATCATACTGCGTGCTATGTGTCGGCAATGTTGCTTTTCTATTACCATATACATAAGGCAAAGCAAATAACTACAAACTTCAATTTACTTCTTCTGACTGTAATATTACACTTTAACCAAAGCATTATGTCCTGTCTTCAATTTTATATCTCCATCAACTACTAACACAGACTGAACGAATAAAAACTAATTCTGTTGCTCAAACTTTTGCCTTTATTTTCATTTTTAGTTCTTAGAATTGCAAAATTATTCTCAAAGCGAACTATGATGCCACAACAAATCCTACACATTGTTTGCAAACTAGACAGGAAAGGAAATGCGGGTCAAGTTATTATTTTTAGACGAAAAGCTTCATTAATTCGACTTCTAATGTCTTAGCTTGAGAATGACTAGGAACAACGGTTCATACAGCCATAGTAGTTGTACAAAAGAAACAGTTATACAAACGTTTTTGGTAAAAAACAGGGCAATTTTTCCATCTCGGGTTATAAATGCAGGCCATGTGATTCTGGAATGAAGAGAAGTTGTGTTTGCTGAGTTGAGATATAAGAAGTCAGGAAAATGGAAAAGAAATGTAGACAATAAAATCTTGTGCAATATAAATACTAGTTTTGCTATGTAAAGTGCCTTAGCGTAATAACAGAATATTCGACAGAGTCTTTTATTGTCTTTACGCGTTGCACAGTAAAACAATAGGAAGTGAAATGAAAGAGCTGAATAAGTTGACTCGACAGAGAAAGAAGAACGAGAGAAAACAAACGCATTTGCTTGAATTTGAGTAACATCTGCGGACGCCGCCCTGCGAATTATTTCCAAGACAGATTACCTATACGATACTTGCCTGAGAAACGACCCGAGGCTGTTCCTTTACTTTGTTGTGCCGTTTGCCTGCCTCAAGATTGCTATCAAGACGCTTCCAGTCATTTCGCTCAGTCGGTGGGTAGAGTAGAGATGTAATATAAGAAGTGATTCAATTCCAAAGATAGATAAGAAAGAGCAATATAAAACATTCTAATAAAATAAGTCCCTCTCTACTTGAGTTACTTTGTCTTCTTGATTTATTCCTCGATTTCCTTACTTTGTTTTGTCTTTCTGTACTTTGCGACTTTTTCTCTTTCCTTTCCTCTCCTATGTAGATTCTTATTAAAACCAAGTCCCACTGAGTTCACAATTGAATTCAATCCTACGAAAACCATTTACAATAGGAATGCACACACAAATAAACAAAATCAAGTATCTCTCCTTTTGACTCTACAAAACAACAAACTGAAAGAACAAATACAACACATCAAAAGGATTTATCTGGAATTGAATTTACATTACAAATGTATTAAGTAAATCCATCTTTCTCGTACAAATTTGAATTTAAGGGCGTTCACCTTTTAGACCTTTCCGGGACAGGACCATTTTCAACCAAGCTTTAGAAAATACGTAGGTATAAGTAATATAGTGTTTGTCCCCTCTTTGGCTGATTATGGAAAACAGCTCATTTCTTGCTTGTGGTTCCAGGATTTTATTTCCCAGGCACGAGTAAGTTGCAATAACACGAGAGAGGAGTAGAGAAACACAAACAACAAAACCACGGTGTAACTAAACCGCTTCAGCTAATCAATCACGTCACTAAGGGCCAAGTTACATAAAAAGGCAATCCTTTTATAACATCTACTTCTTGTGTACCTACATGATATATGGTTGAAATAACAACACAATTCCGTCGACACAAAATGTTCTTGTAGGAAACCTGCTGAATATCCGTTTTTCTACTACAAAATGCTTAGTGCAGTTCGTTTACTTCTTTGCTTTCAATATTGCAGCCAGACTTCCAAAAGTAGCTCTTGGAACATTTGTATTGAAACACTGCGGTTCGTATATAGCGTTGCTAAGTGTGTGTGGTAAATATATTACGGAAGAAACTTTCAGGGCTAACACCATCGTATACAATAATTCGGGTTGGTTGTTGTTTTCTATGTAAGACTACAGAAAAAGCAACAAATCCAGAGAAAAGGCTTGAAAACACATGCATACGTATAGATCTATGTAACAGTACTGCAAAAGTTTAGCTATTAGTAGACTTAGACAGAATGTGATGAAATACCGAAAATGTGGAAAGCATTATGTACCTTACCTTTCTACAGTTTGTAATTGTAAGTTTAAGGCTGGCTTTTTAACACGGATTTTTTGTTTGTATTTATTTCACTCCACCAAAACAATGCAACACAGAAATATGTTATCGATATGAAGTATTATATTACAGGTAAAGTTTTGGAACTGTGAGACTGTGAGAGTAAAAAGTAACGTACTAAACATTAATAATCTTCGAACGTAAAATGGACAGAAAACTCTTGCCATATATATTTCTCCATAGATTTCAATGACATTTCTTCCCATCTATTACATTCATCTTGACAAATACAAACGATAAATCGATAAGTCATTTGCCAAACTGATTCAAATTCCATGCACGTTCTAGGTATAGATAACTACAGTCAATTCTTGTATTATTGTGTATGCAATAGATACATGTACAGTTGTATGTACTATAAAATAAAATAAAGGTACATGTAGTATTAACATAAAGCATTTTATTGTACTGTGTACCTCAGTCTACTCAGGTACTCAACACAAAGATCCTTTACAAATAGCAACTACACAGAAAGATACAAGCACTGCTAAAATATTTTATTAATTATTTCACGGGGGAATATTTTAATCACGATAAGTTCTTGACTGTTGTACAAATAGATAACTACTAACTACCTAAATCTCGATTTCGATCGCTCGTGACGCAATGTGCTTCACAAAACGGACTCACCCTTTTGTTAATACAAGTGGGTATAACTAAGGTGAGTGCATACTTCAATAGGAGCCACTCTTTATCATTTATAGCTTACCTAGGTATACTGCAAAGCAGTGAAAAGGGCTTATTAGAATGAATGAAAATAGACATAGCCACGCAAATGTGTACAACAAAAGATTGTATCTGAAGGCTTAAGTGGCTCTAGCAGTAATGATCTGTTTGTATCTCTTTGATAGATAGCCGTACAGATTGGAGATACAGTTGAGCAATAAAATAAAATGATCTCTGATTCGATCTGAAGGAATCAGTCGTTTCAAATCCTATAAGTAATTCCTATTCATATTTAGTCCAGAGAGAGCTATGCATGCTATTATTACATTAAGACTACCCACTCTATACTTAAGAATCAACAACGCACGACTGCACAGAATGCTACAAGGGAATATTTCATTCTAAGAAGACTTGAGCTGAGTAAAGTTTAGCCAAGACTTGGTTAAAGTGCATGTTAGGAATGAGATGGAATCTCCTGCAGAAGATCTCTCTCCAACACCAGAATAATTCTTCAAACAAAGTATTACTACAATAACTAAATCAACTGTCTTCTTATAATTTGATTCCTGTCCTTTACAACTCTCCTTTATATTCTTATAGGAACGAACACAAGTAAAACGGGTGATGTTGTGTAGGTAAGGGTGGCTTGAGAGTTGGAGAGTAGGACAAATTTAGATAAGTCTGAATGTACTGCATGGTTTATTGATGCTATCATCCCTCTCTATCATTCTCCTTGCATTTCTTGCGTTGTCTTGTTCGTATAAGTCTTTCTGCTGTCGTCGTCGTGTGAGTGTGATGCGTTTGTGATTGCAATGTTGCTGACTCATCTCTCTCTCTCTCTCTGACTCTCCCGTCTCCGCTCCTTTCTTCTTGTTCATCGTTTTATTTAGCTTCCTTAACTCAATTCCTTAGTTAATTAAAGTAGATATGATGGCGTGTTGGAAATTAGGGACGGGAACAATAAAGACCAGACTAACAGCAACTTGTACTACTATTCCTTTCATTTCTCTCCACTCTAAGGATAATAATATACAGATACAATTAACCAATGCACATAGTAGCCTTTCACACGCATACAGGAAAGAGTGCTTTCTAGCATACAGTCATTTGGCTTATACATACCATAGTAGTTAGAGTATAGGTAATAGTGGTGGAGCATTGCATTGGAGTAGCACAATAGTAGTAATGGAGGTTGTAGAGAACACGATACAATTCAGCAAAGTAAATGCGACTACAATTGCAGAAGCTATAAAGACATTTCGTATTCCTTTCTCATTGGAAGCCAAAGTGCCCCATAGGGCTCGTTCTCCTTCTATTCTCCATTTCTCTCTTCTCCAGCACTCCACTCCACTATAATAATCCTTGTCGTTTCTATGCAGCCGTCTCCATCTCAAACTCCTCTTTCCTATTTTCCTACTCATCTGACTATAGAATTGCTAGTGTAGAGTATTGTATATTGTAGTAGTCGTTCTCCATACTTGTTCATAGAAATACTATAACCAACTGCAATTGAGACATTGACACTCACACAAGAGCACAGCAGTCATCTCTTTCAGTGACAACAGAAATGATACTCTTTCCTTCGAGTGAATCTAATGGAATATAATCTCACACGTAGGTAGTTAGTATATAAAATCCACTGTATATTTCCTTGAGATATTATTGCACGTGCAATCACGATAGTATTATTAGTGTAATAATACAATATACGCAGCTAAGTGTTTCACGACTTTTCTCTTTGTATTGGACAAACTTGGTCTTTCAGAACAAATAAATTAATGTGGCGAGTGTTTTAAGACCTGCAGTTATTATGTTACATAGTGCATAGTCAAGCTCAAGCCAAGAATGTTTTACATGTCTCTCCTGTCCTATCATATGGTAGAATGGAAAAGTAGTTTCTGTAGCAGTAGAAATTGCTCTCTCTCTATTATTACTACCCACCACACACATGACATGAACTACTCTGCTCTGCTCAAATCACAAGAGTGTTTCAATATCGTGCAAAACTATTGTTAGTGTGGATTGAGCAAAGAAACATGAGAATATACCTACAGATATGTTTTAAACTCTCCAGGGAACGGGAAATTGTTTGTCGTCTACTTCTAATTACTCTGTCTGCAAAATTGGAGCCTATAGCTGTCTTAATTATCTTTTCTAGCAGTTTAACCTACCACGTCAACTCAAACTCTAAACGCAACCCGTCCATTATTCTAAACCCACGGAAGCAGAAGTAAACTCTAAACTTAAAACAATAAGTATAATCACAATATAGTAACGCTTAAACTACATCGAGCTTATAATATGCTTTCATGCTCAATCTGTCAATTCTCCTGGTATTGCCTACAACTAAATATAAAGTTTCGTTTTACTTACCTACACTTAAACTGTAGCATATTGCTACACATTTAGGGCCATTGTACTTAAAAGTAATAGGTGCTACAAAGTCTAACTCTTGACTTTTTATTAAAGTGCATGTATTTATATCTATAAACTCAATTAGCATGCCTCAACTAAACAAGAATACTATAATTAACAAAATAATTGCTGTAAAACATGATTTTGTTGTTATTGTACAAAAATACATTGTTTTGTAATGTAATCGGTCCAGGTTCTTGCCAACATAACCCAACCATACAGTCACCAATTACAATGCAAATTTTCTCAAATGCAAATGTCTGTTTGTTAATAAATATCTTTCACACCATTACAACGTCTTGGAATTTTGAGTGTTGCTTTGGCTTCATATGTAAACATGAATGATGTATGTATGTACCTACTTGAATTACGGTAGAATGTATTAATCCTGTTTATTGCGTTTAAGTAGTTGGAGACAGAAATAGCCTTTAAGGCTCTATTGCCAGGCTGGTATCTATACAGTGTGTATATAGAGGTAAGTTAAATAGATTACCTATCCACTGACTGAGTGTACAGTGCGAGAAAAGCTGAAATGCCATAACTCTTGCTGCGTTTCCTCTTCCCACGAAATTACAATGATCATTAGTATTAATCTGCGAGAGAGAGAAGAGTCGAGAAGACACTTGAAACCACTCATTTAGTCTAACTACATTTTCTCGCCTCGTCTTGTCAAGGCCAGAAACCATTTCTCACTCTGTCGTATATTAGTCTTGTGTCTACATTACTTATTTGCCGCTGTGGTCGAGTCGAGTCGCGAGAGAGAAAGCCCAACCAAAGCGTCAAATCAACTTACGTTATACGTTCTTAATAGCATTTACTACACTTGAAATGAAAATAATAGACTCGCTCTCAATCTTGGACTCTGTAGAACAACGAGATGGACACAGTCAGCTCAACAGTAGGTTTGATAAAGAGCAAACCACAATCATAATGACATCAACAACGACTCAGTCATCAGAACACAGCCAATGAATGCAAACAACACCGCAATACTAATACAATGCAAATAGTACCTAAACGTACATTTAATTAGCTTATTCCGCTCTCTTACATTTACTAATAGATCCTTTGCGTTGGATTCCAGCAGGGTCAATACAAACAGATGCACTACAACTACAAGTAAATTTTGCAGAGCAACCAGAAATGCATCTTTTAAAATTTAGTGTAACCTTTAAGGGTTGCTTCTGGTCTGGATTATTGGCAGGAATAGAAAATGGTGGCTAAAAAAGCACTAATAAATCAAATAGCTTTTAGTTGGAAACTTTTATTGAAAATGTAAATATACTTTCTTGTGTAGTTGATTTTTCTCATTGTAGAGAAAAATCAACTACAAGACAAGAAAGTCTATTTACAATCCAGAAGCAACCCTTAATATTAATATAGTAACTAGTTTAACACATGAGAAGAGAAAATAGTTTAACAGATTAATGACGACCATGGCTGTTACAGAAACAGTTTACCAAGATTCTACCACAAATAGGTATAGATGACCCAAAGCAGAAAATTGCATTACAGCCATATATTGAGATGAGGTTAGGACCACTCCTTTTACGGCTCATTTTGACAAGAGAGAGAAGTGAAATGAAATGAAATGTAACGACGGTTACTACGGTTATTCATTGTTAACTAAAAGGAATTACTGTTGCAACTGTAGCAAGTAAATTTCCAACTCAATCTGTATTATTATATGTGGTACTTCTATATTATTGCATCACTTAAGTGAAAAATATTACAGAGAGAGGGATGGTTTCGTATAACATGTTTATGCACATGAAACTTGGAAACTTACACGAAATACGCGAGTATTGCCCTAACGATTGTTGAGGTTTATTTTAGTTGATGTCTGTATTAAAAGTGTTATGTTGAATGGGATTTGTGCTCTCTAATGTGAGTGGAAGGAGCCTTTATGGTCGCTCTCATGTTATGGCATGCATCATTGTGTTTTATTTTCATAGCAGACAGACAGAGCAGCAGAGAAGAGAAAGGAGTTTCTCTTTGTAGATACACGTGGTAGTAAAAGAACACGTACACATACACACACTACATACATGCATAATACATCACTTACACTTACACATGCTATAATATCAATGAGGAGAGTAATAATAGCGTAATATACACAGTAAATAATCCTTATACGGAGAATACAGGCAAACACCTAAACTAACACTTGGAGATACAAAGTGTTTATTACACATCACGTCCACATCAACTCAGTAAGGAGATAACGTTATAGCACTCTCACTTACTTAAGCAATTTGATGTAGTAGACTCCTTATTCATTCTACAGATAGCAACTATTATCAACTCACAAGATAGCAACATCGTAGTGACAGTGAATGAATAGATGCATAGTGTGTTGTATTTGTAGTAGGGATATACATTTTAGCTGTACATATATAATATTGAGAGAGTCTGAGTGAAAATTTATTCTCCTTAGTTGTGTATTATGGAGTCGAGGCTCAACTCCCAACTACAGCTCGTATAAATCTCAATATTTCTCAAACGACTCCTGCATTACTTCCCTACTCTATATTATACTTAAACTACATACACACTCACTAAGCCACTAGTAACTTATAAATCTTGCGTTGTTATGTGAAACGATGGGATATCATCATGATAATGCATCCTACCTTTGAGTGTGACTACATATGGCTTACACACACACACGAAGACACTCTTCTACAGACTTTTGTTATCAAAGTTGATAAAATACAGGAGAGATAGTGGAGAAATGTGCCTCTTGAAGAATCTAGTGTCATAACGTTTTATATGATATGAGGTTGGATGCGTAGGGAAATGTCTCATGCTGTTAGCAGAGGAATTCCTCCTCCGACTACTGCATTACATCTTACATCACACAATCACACTCCCCTACAACACAATGGAAGACACAGAAATAGAATGTACATTCCATCAGCATCTGCACTTACATGTCTTGTCCTATTTTAAGTATCCAAAAATTCCAAGCAAAGGACTATGTAATATAATATATACTACATATAATACATCTAGACGAGCATCATAGCTGTGTCAGACAAAAGGGAAAGTTTTCAGTTGCTTGCACGAGTCTCACTTTCACGATCACGAGGAGGGTGTACGTAGTACTACCTGCACACAAGGAGTGTGTGTTTCCTAAGTTTTGTGTATGTGAGTGTGTAGTACAACAATAAAAGTAAAAGTGTAAAGGTGCATCGGAGAATTGAAAAGGAGTTATGCAGTACAGTCGGAACACAATACAATAATCGGGAGAGAAAGAGAATTTCTGCGGTGCGTGTTGTGTGAGAATGTTGAACGGTGGGTTGAGTTGAGTTGACTGCTAGGACTACTATATTACATTTATTATTACATTACATTACATTACATCACCCCACACAACACACATTTGTATTTCACATCCCGACTTATCTCCCTCTTCACTAAGCCAAAGGAATGACATCTCGATACGAGTATCGTCGTGTGTGGCTGGCTCCACCGTTTCCACTACAGTGCGTACCACTGCGTACACAACTTTCTCTTCGTGTGGGAATGCCGTGTATTTCTACAATACTTTAAGTATATAGAAAAAGAAGAGGATGAATAGTGTGCATTGCATACTATTGGTCTGGTTTGGATTAGCTCACTTATGTTCAGACTGCGTGAGCTTAGCTTAGGTGCGGTGAACACTCTCAGTGGATTACAACATTATGTCACATTCTAAATTCCACATATTGTCTTTTTCCGAAACGTCATGTTCTATTCATACTCGAACACGAGTAAGGCGTTAGAGTGGAGTAACCGACTAAAGGCAGAAGCAGGCGACACGAAGCCTAGCCATTTAAAATGAAATGGAATAAGAATCTTCATGACTTTGACACACGCGACAAGATAAAACAAGACTTGAGACGAGAACAACGCTCACTTGTGCAAAATCATCAAAGCTAGATTCACATTAAATTTTGTTTCAACCTGCCACACCCCACTCCTTTCACTATTAGTTGTACTTATAATGTGTGCACTCTTTCATGCTGTGTGACATGACATATAGGTATTAGGAAGTCTCTAGTTTTTATACAACCTTCTGCGCAGTACTTTGCTACTAATGTGTAAGTAGACCAAGTATGTAAAGCGAACACAGTTAGCGAATTGCTGAGGAGGAGCACAAGACAGACGTTGAGTGAAGAATGTGAGGTGAGGTATTTATGTGAACCTGAATGTCAGATTGGTTGATGCATGGTTGCCTATGATGAATGAGAAAGGCATTTCATCTATTCCAGCCAACATTGCCAATAAGCAGCCAACAATTTCAGAGACAAAGACCTACCAAGACAACTTTCTAATCACTTGGGTATTTATATCAGCTGAAGAAATAGCCAAGATGTGATTACACATTTAGTGCTACGGAGGATTATATGATAGAGTAGTGGATATTTTGCCTATTTTTCTTAAATCTTCGTTTTGGCTAAAAATATCTTTGATTGATTGTGAACATCAATTGGTTGTGCACAAATTATTTCTGGATTACAATTTTTTAAAACGTTTCACTGGATTTACTTAGGTAGTATCAGTTTAGTTTATTTGTTGTTGATGAAAGGCTCCCCAACATATCTGCTTTCACAAAGATTGCATCATGATATACAATCGTGATAGATTTGTATTCAAATTAGTAAGTAGCATAATACGTACATAATTATCAGTATATTGTACTAATACTGTGATGTATGTACCAAAAGTAGTTCATGAAAAACAAACTGTTGAGTTATGTTGGAAGATGAAAGAAGTGTTAATACATCCGCATTTCATTTCATAACAAAACTGACATTTGACACGATATTATGACGTGTTTGAAGCACTTGCACAGTAAACAGAAGAGCAAATTGTATTTGAACTCGTTTCTGCTTTTAACTCAGTTGGAAGTCTTGTTTGCTTGCAAATATGCTGTGCATCTGAATATCTTTGATCATATCTAAATCACATCTCTTTACGAAATACAGGAGGAAAGTTTAAATACTGAAAATCACACATACTGTGTACGTTCCATTAGTCCCACCCACACACTCCATCAAAATTAACCACCATTTACATACAACAGATTTCCTAGCTCAAATACTTTCTATAAACGCTTACATATTGAAAGTATATGAAAAGTAATGCATACATATGTATGTATACCTATAGGTACATATTACGTGTGTGTGATATAATATTCTAAATTATATTGCAACAACTGAAATGATTGAATTAGTGCATTTGGTGCAATCAGCATCTCTTTGTTCTTTAATCTACCATGTGAAACAACCTGCAGCTTTTATTTTGAATTTGCGGGCTAACAGCAATTCTGGGATACTGCAGTGATATTTAATTTTGTTTTTCTTTGTAACCGTTCTTTGTACACAGCTTATAACGTGTAGAGTGGTGTAGCTTTCCATTTGAGTTTTGTTAGTTTTAGTTTAGTGTTTCAAGTTGGGTTTTTGGATTGAGCTATGTGCTATGTACCGAGTTGGTAGGGTTGATACTATAGGGGCAATAAATGACACAGCCTCTGCTGTGCTGTGATGCTTGATGATCACAAATTAGTCGTGGAGACTGCAGTTCATAACAAACCCTTTTCCTTGTCTTTAATTTGTGTTTGAGAGAGTACTGAGGAACTGAGCCTTGTTTGCAGAAGGATGCCGATTATATGGGTTGTACAAGTTTGCCGGAACGAGTTTAATTCTTTCATTTCTCATTTTTAATTGCATTACTGCATGCATCTCCGACACTGAATCCATCTGAGTAATAACTTGATTGTGTAGCCCACCCTTTTTCCTCTCTCAGCATATAAAATGTAATTTTGTTGATAATCCCATGTTGCAGTAAGTATGCTCCATATAATATCCTACTGTCATAACAAGCTTATTAAACAATAGAGACATTAAAAACCTCCAGGTTTTTAACAGCATTATGGTAGGCAGAAGTTAGACATAAAAATTAAGCTGTACACTCATATACTGTGTAGTATGAATGCACCCAAGCATAGAACTCAGGTTGCTTTTTCATAATAGACCTGAATTAGCATATCTGTATCACATCATAGCATTGTCTCACATCAAATGAAAAGTTTCCCCTCAGCTCATCATAAATTGGCTTAATGAGACCCGAATTACTCTTCGCGACTCCCTCCCAAACTAAAGCATATGCAAAAAACCTAACTGCTCCAAAACCTAAACCTTTCTGTTCTCAGTCGGCTTTCATTTCCTCGTAAAAGTCGAAATAAATAGTTCACTAGACATTACGCATAAAAAAGGCATACCTAAGCACTATAGGTATGTGTTTTAATGTTTTCGTACTAACTTGACAGTTACATTACATGTGCAAAATTCATCAGAAAGTTTTTAACGGCACATTCTAGCGAGGATGAGAAATGAGAGCGATGACGGGTGATAATAAAGCATGCCAAATGATTACAGTAGTATAGCTATTTTTTGTCCATCCGGGTAGTTTTTCTCAGAACGCCTCTAATTCACTCGGCTCCGATTGCAAAGTCATAATATAATCATCAATATAAAAAGTAGTTGTTATATCAAAAAAGTTAATGTAGGCGGTTTTTCATTTTCCATTGCAGTAAAACATAATAAAATGACTACGAGAAATGGTTTCCACATGTATGAAATGTGTACATTAGACCAGTATCTGTCCGCAAATGGTAAATAAGTGTATTAATAAACGTCTCATTGAGATAAAACAAAATTCTTTGTAATTACCCCAAGTATTGCCTTATTACGTCCATTACGCGGTTGAATAACGACCAAACGAAGTTTTATTACCGAAAGGGGTAGCTTAACTGCTACGCAGCTTAAATACTAACTAGTAGCAATGTACCGTAGCCGAATAGAGCATCGTCATCAACTCAATGCAGCCATTGTACACAGGATTATTGGAAAAGCTGAATTCACGGTGAATGGCAATAATAAGCAAACTGAAACGACATGCAAGCAACCCGCTGGGCTACGCGATGTCAAGTCTCCGCACGGCACGTGTAAAGCTAATTTGCCGTATTCATTGAGACTGTTAAGTACTACAACAGTCATATTACTTGTAGTACACTCGTTCAAGCTTAGCATGCCTAGTAGATGTCTTCACCAATTGTGTATGAACTAAAGGCCTTTAGTACTTGACAGGAGAATGCTTCGGAATTTTCAAAATTGTACGTTTCTCTGTAACACTCACCTCATCATAGTTGTAAATCAAGGAATTGTAAACAAAATAATTAAGGCAGTGAATAATTACCCGGCAAAATTCCGACATATCCGGTTAAATTAACAAGACTAGCTATGCATGTATTGCGTATGTATGTTATAAAATACGTTTGAACTTTTAACCTATAAATATAACGAGGCGGAAAGATACATTGCATTTTAACACAAAAAACGTCGATTACACATACTATTGTATCCTAAACTTGAAAAGATCGAAGATCGAGACCAATTTTGCTTTATTTGGGTGCAGGCAAAACATACAGGACACAGCTGTTGAGATTTTGTTGTTTCCACTGAAGTGAAAACAAGTTAATGTGAATCGGGAGAAACTGAACGAGACTCATACAATGTGTGGCCAGGCATGTACACACATTTTGCGTTACACACACAGTGACACAGAACAAGTCATATATTTTAGCCATTTGGTTGTTGGTTCGAATCGGATTTATTTTGTATGTGTTTGTACGTGTTGGGATTTCACATTATAGCACATACTACATACAGTCAGTTAGTAGTAATAGTGAGTCAAGATATTTAGTATTGCACTTTAGGGCTTATTGTTAGGATGGGGAAGAAAAGACAGAATTGTGTCTGGCTAACTGCACTTCACTTATCTGGCGTTTAGAATGTGATGGAATCAAGTGGATATGGTTTACCATCATTTCGGTTCATCTGTAAAGGATGACACGACATGGCTATGGCATCTTTCCAATTGCACCATCAACCCGAAACCCACTAACATCCTCTATTTCCAAATCGGTAGCAGAGCACAACAAAATGTATTTGTATCTGTGCCTCTCCATCTTTATGTACGCACAAAACTCAAAAAACGCTGTCTTTCGCTCACTGCCTGCGTTACAGCCGAGTGGAGCTGAAAGTATAGACCGAGTAATATACGCACATTGTTAAAGGATACAGTAGTGGTTCGGTACACATTCACATTGTAGTTCTAAATAGCACGGCTCAATTCATTTCACGTATAGAATTCACTCGCAGTGAAAGGGAAAATGAGTTCTAGTTTTGTTTGGACTGAAATCCGTAAGTACACACACAGAAATGAATACTCGGGAGTGCGGATCAAATGCAATATCATTTGTTTGTAAATACATAGTCATTGTGCTACTACTGCTTCACAGAACCAATATACACAACTTTTGTGAGATTCCTGAACTTGCAAAACTTTCTTCCAAATTTGCGAAAGTTTATGCTACCTATTGTAATTGATTTTCACTCTGTATTCTCATTTTCACTATATACGACATAAATACGTGCACAGTGCATGCTGGTGATATAGATGAGGTAGCAACGAAATGGCGTGGCAAAGAACTAATAATGGAAGTAACAACACGGGAACAGTCACAATTTTAACATTCAAAAGTTGCAGGAAGTTACATACCTATATAAACTTACAATTAGTATAATAGCTAGTGTTTTTGCAACACTAAACAGTAAACACCTATAAACATTTGTAAGTGCAGTTAGAAAAGTTTTATCACTAAACACTACGGAATTATAAAAGTGCCAGATAATGAAGGCAGTCCAATTTTGAAATAAAATTCTGTGTTGTTAGCTTTATCAAATTAGTTCGTAATTGCTACCTAAAGTCAATAATGATTGTAATGTTAAGTTTCGAAGAATAAGAAAGTGCACTGTTTGACTAAGGTAAGGGATAAACATTAAGCGATATATCACACTATATACCTTTAAGCTAAGAGCCCGTAGAAATTCGATTTATCCAGGGAAGAAGTTTAATTGCTGCATCACTTCAGACTGTTCAGACTACGAACAAAAATCTAAGTCCTATAAAACATAAGAAGGCAATCTATAAATGAAGAAGTTGGATCAACTGTGACTGGAAATGTAAATAGTAAATGTGGTCCGGACCGAACAGTTTTCCAACTCTTGTCTTGGACCGTTCGTGTTTTAAAGACATATTTGTTAAGTCATGGTACTTGCAAGCTGGAGAGTCAAGTTTGCTGAGAGAACTTTCTTGTTCCACTTTGCCATTAAAATTATAGCGGCTGGTTCTCGTACGTAATGTAACATGTAAGTTGCAGTAATATTTGTGTACACGTAACCTTTTCTATCTCGTGAGAAAAATGCTTGCTAGGAAAAGTGCTATTACGAGAACTAAAGAGATTGGCTACAACGAAAGCATTTTACTAACCTACTTACTATATTTGATAGCATTGTAACACGGGAATCTTGTAGTGCACCTTCGAACTTTTATAGTAGGTATAAGAAAAAGAAAGAGGACCATCTGCTGTGTTAGCAATTTCTCCTACGTAGAAAAAATCCAATCTTAGTTTATGTCCATATCGATCACACAATTACAATGATTTTCAATTCACTGAACTTTAAAATGAAACTCTTATCCAGATCCGTCAGAATGGAAAATGAGCCTGGGATAAAATCCGAAGCTTCTTTGTCCTTATTGCCTTTTCTTCTTTGGAACTACTTTGTTCTTACGTCCTACCTCCAACCAACTAAACTTAAACAAAGTCTTTCTTTTGCAAAGTTCAAATAAGGTAGAATATGATATTCCTACCTCGGGAAGTAACCCGCGAGCATAGCGACTTCTTATCATCGAAGTATCTTTTCGGCGTGCTTGACTTTGCTTCAGTTTTTCAATTTCAAATAAAAATATACAGCCTGGCAAACCTTCCCAAAGAGAGCTTGACGAGACGACTCAAAGACAAGGCAAATAGATTCACTTATTATTGTTAGTAAAAGCTGGAAGGAAAGTAAGACAAACACGCCAAGCTCCTCTGAAAGTCTCATCTTCTTTGAAAGAAACTAAGAAATAATTACACATCACACACACCAAGTCACAAGAGCGTGTTCTCATCATTTGCACTCTTTTACTCCCTCCTGTCATTCGCTTCGGCCTATATTTACCGTCTTTTGATGAAAATCGTGACGGAAACTGAGACAGAGCTCATGAGACAGGAAATTGAGCCATTCGTCTTTGAACTCCATTCTAAATTAAACCCTTCTAAAACATTAACAAACAGGCTACCCGTTAAAACACTTCACAGTTCACACAAAGACAATCCACATATTTACACTCACATCTTGCCATTTACAAACATTTTGTCCCAAGGAACAGGGACTTAACCGTTTCTGGTGTCACCTTTGCCTAAACATCAATTCAATCAACCCTCACTTGTTAAGATTCTGATGTATACAATAAATACACCTAGTATATACATCAATTAATTTTTAGGTAAAATATTTATGATTTAAAAAAATCATCTTTCATACTTAAATTGCAACAAGAATCATAAACAAAAGTTTTATAAAACTCAGTGGGTAGTACCAGGGGAGGGTGGAGTAGGGTTGTTATAAATATTTCATCGATGTACAGTGTCTGTATGTTTTCTGTTGTTTTATACCTTGTTGAATGAGTCGATGCACACTGCACTGCTTACACAAGACGGGTGATATCCAAGACAGTATGGTTGTGAAAGGCATTCTAAGAATTAATGGTGCAATTTGTACGTGTTGTCGTCAAATGGGATTTTACTTGGTTTCACATATACAGAATAGGACTAACTTAAATGATCGTTATACCTTGCAGAACGCATTGGTATATCATATTACAAATAAAGTCGAAATAATGATGTTCGTACCTGTGCTGTGTGAACTGCTAAAAAAGAAAGGTAAACAACACCAAAACTAATAACACAATAAGATCTGTGTATTGTGAAGCCTCTAACACGTACACGGTACACGTAAAGAGATTTTGATTATCATTATTACACAGCTCGTCGCTTCATGCCATTTTTCTATTTTCTTCCAAGCCACATTAAAGAATACCTGTTCAGTTCCCCTGTGCTCCTTTGCCTTTGCCATCACCACATTACTTTATTACGGTTCGGAGGCAGTAATTCCCATATGTTTTCCATTCTATGCGACATTCTTCAATTTCAGGGGCAATAAATTTCTAGCGACTCGTCTCCTTTTTCATCTCTTACTCTTTCTCTCCCTCGTTGTTCATGTTCACATAAATACCATCGAGAGTTAGTTTAGTTTAGTTACTACTTACTTGACTTTCCTTCCTTCGTCTATGTACGAGGTTTACACTGCGTTATATGAGCCATTAGGCAATAGTTCTACTACATACTCCTAC
>JAQFYB010001657.1:0-30707 GCA_034694085.1 Pogonognathellus longicornis
TCGTGCTTATAAAATTTAAAATGTTATCCGCCCGCCTCAACTTGCAGTACGACCTTCCAACATTAGGCAGGCGATATCTGTAATCTGTAATATATAGTGTAATCAAAATCTAATTTTGTAAAGCTAAATCAAATGGAACTGAGATATTTAATATTTAATTTAATACAATTCATCATACAAATTACTAAAATTCGAATCGACCAAGTTTACAAACTGTTCTTGCACTGAATTGAGGAAAAAGAATGAGGAATAGGGAATGTATGGGGTTCTACACCTTGAAATGGAAAGGGTGACACGTGCTTGAAGGTTTCTCTTGATAATTAAAAAATCTTTTTCTCCGAAATAATTAAATTGTCCTTATGTACAAGGAACATACGTAACCTACTAGAGTTGCATTAGTATTGTATTACAGAATCGTTGTAAACATAATCGGTGCTTGCATGATGGTCTCCCTATGAATTTTTCTTTGTAAAAATAAGTACCTAGCCTATAATATGTGGACTGTGTGCTACTTTACATTTACGGACTACAGATACGATACACGTACGTATAAATATTTCGTACGAGTGTGTGTGTGTCTATCTATATGTACGTGTACAAATCCCTTATATTTTTACCTTGACATAAACCTTTTCTGTTTTTCTCGTGATAATTTAAGGTGATGTTGCCTATCTCTGATATATAGGTTTGTGAAGCATATAAATGAGGGTTAATACATAATATTAATATTATTAGTAAATGAGGGTAAAAGTTTTGTTAGTGATAGACTGATTGTTGTGTGTGGAGGTTTATAGCAAGCAGGACCATGCAGGGAAGGCACACAGGCGGGGAGAAAGAGGCAATGTGCCAGCGCACGTTCTCCATATGACGGGTCTTTACACACACACAGACGTCCGACCTGCACAGGTGACCTGACTTGATTATTTTTTCGCGTTGTTTCTGGCTTCCCATGTTATGTTGTCCATGCCATGACACGACGGTACTCTCGTACAAAATTACACTTACATACACTAACTATTACAAACAAAATGACGATACTGTTCTATGTATGCACCGTATTCCCCATGCATTGTGTGGAGTGATGGAAGGGTGTAGTAGAATTATATGAGCGATTTTACGATTATTTTACGATATACCTATAACATCCTTCTATTAACGATGTGATGTGTACACACAGTACAATACGCCATGGATGCCTCTGTTGTGTATTAATAATATGATAGGATCAAAGTTTGAATTGCTACTTTACTACACACACTACTTACTCATCCAATCCACCAACTTTGTGTGTACTTTGAGAATACTGGTAGACAGCAAATAAACGTAGCTTCCTAATATTACTAATCTGTATGGAGCATCTGCCGATTTTGGATTTTCAAACGGGAGTCCAATAGAATTCTAATGGTATGAAACAGTGACTGGTACAATGTACAGTATTCGAATCACTACTAGAATCACACGCCTATTTATTACTAGGTGGAAATTGCAATCTGAATACTAAGTATATATACACAATTTACATAATGTTTTTAAAGTATACATACCTATCTTGGAATAACATACATGTTATACTGGAGTAAATAATAAATGCAATAGGTAATTTAATAATAATCCAACACAAGATATAATAATTAATCTACATCATTTGTTGGCAAAATGAGATTTGTCTTTTGAAAATTCTATCATTTTGCATATATTTTAATTTATGTATAGGTACCTGATTTTAATTCCTTAAAAATAATTCTAATCAAGGATGAGAAATTATAGCAACAGTAAAAACAGATTGGTGCCAAAAACACATAGTAATTAGGTGGATTGTTGAAACATTTAGTCGCACCAAGGTGCATAAGAGATTTATATTCTTTAAGCACCTTGAGTTGCACTAATAAATTAGCGAAAAATATTTCAATAATTATTTGTTAAGCTCTTAAAAATAAGATAGATAATCCCAGTGTGATTTTTCTATCCTATTCGACTAAGTACATTTTCCTTTAACTTTTCCAGTAATGTGAATATGCTATTCTATTTCATTCAGTCCGATTTGATCAGTAACTACCAATAATCACCTACCATATATAAACTAGTGTTATAAAATTCGAATCATACAAAAATTGCATTGGAATATTAATTTCTGGTAACAATAAGTTACTCGCATACTTATCTGTAGAAATCTGAAAAATGTCTACATAATAGTAAAATTAAATAATACAATGCATGTGTGTTTTATGCGAAACAAAAATAGACTTAAGGTTGAATAATATGCCTACCTATATTGTGTTGAATCTTCGAATAGAATTGTAATTTGTACTTGTAGTGTAATATAGTGTAATCATTGTCCATTTATTAACTACGATGGAGAATTTAAAAACATGTTTACATAAAATTTAGCTTTATAAGCATTTTGATATGATTCGTATACGTTCTCTTGACTTTGATTGTAATTGCCACGAATCTGCACTCTGACGAGTATCACTAGTAGTAAGTTGGAATTGGAAAGGAATGAGCAAAAAATGATCGTGCGAAATAAAATCTTGGTCGCAGATGACGATGGAACGATTAGAATCGCAACGCGTAGCACAGATTGCACTCATACAAATAACGTAAGTCCTTTCAGGCAGACAGGTACGTTAAAAAAATTGGTGAACAGATTGAAGGAAACCTCTGCATCTGTTTATCTCAATGTAGCAGCACTTACTCAGCAATAGCTGGTCTACCTTGTTGCTCATTCTCTCTCTTTCTCTCTCTGAATGTACTCTGTAGCCTTCAAATCAACTCAACTGCACAACTGTCACATTCCCACACAGCATTTTTAATTTTTCAAAGCTGCATGGGTAACTGAACCGAAATGCTCAACCCACAAGAGAACTGGACTACCTGGTGGATTTTTAATACAAACAGCATGTGCTACAATATCATATCAATACTTTTATGCTTTATTATTTCCTCACTCACAAAATAATCCACCTTGAAAAAAAATTAATCTTCGATTGAGTCTGTTCGCTTTATTAAAGGTATACGCAACAACGCAGGTATATTTACTAGTAATAAGCTGCTATTTAACTATATCATAAAATACAATACTCGTTGTATACATTTTTTATTATAAAGTCTGTCGCACTCACAAAATCTCAATACATTTACATTGTATCCTGCATAGTAGATATATTAGCGTTAATACACGACTTACCAATAATTTTATACACAGAAGTTGTCCAGATTTCATTATGAATTCTAGATAACGTTTTTTCATAAATCAAAAACAGACAAAAAAGTTAAATACACTCCACACAAGTGGCGATTGCTTCATGTGTCCATGTTTTTTAATTTTTAAGTTACTTACGCTGTAGTGCAGATTACGCATTAATTGAGATAAGGGCTATATGCATGTATATACATTACACTGATTGTTAGTTAGCCCAGTGTATATACCTTGTATCATTCCAAAGTTCCAAACCCAATGTCATACTCTCATGCTACTTTAACATAACTGACCCAAAAAAATACCAACCAAGTTTATACAATGCAAACATTCCTAATTTCCTATACACAATACACTCCACCACTTACATAATATACTAAAATGCATTATTGTTACATTTATGTTGTATACATTATCAGGAGTGTAGAGATTTTGAAGTGTCTTGAACTCTTGTCTGCTGTTGCAGACTGGAATAGACAATAGAATCGTCACATGGTCTTACTTACTTGTTTGTAGAAGTTGTAGTAGTATTGTATATATTATTGTAGTAATATTGTTGTAGTAAAAGAATGAAATGAGTCGCATGGTAAATATGTTGTTGTAGTAAGAATGAGTAAAACAGGAGTGATGGCATGACACGGAGGCAACAGCAGCAGAAGCATTAACAGCAGATTGCAGATTAGAAATCAAAGTTGCTCGCCGGGTTCAAGTTTACTAGAAAATCCTTTTCTGCTTACTTTTGTAGTACTCGTATTGTATCTGTATAAGTCAGAGATGTGTAGTAATAGTATGAAATTGTAGTTTTATCTTGTAGTATTGGTAGTAGTAGTATGTGAGACAGCAGGAGGAGCAGTCATCTACTACTTACACACTTGCCTATAGCTGAAAAATAGTTTGAGGCTTCTGCTTTTGTACAAAGGAGACAGACAGACGGATTTCCATGTTTTTTATATTCTTACTTTACTTACTTAAATACTTAGCACTTGGTCCGACAACATACTAATACCAAACTAATGCCTCGACCACTAGTAGTTACTGTTTTGCTACAAGATTTATAATAATATAAAGATGGAAAGATAAAGTTAATATATAATACAGGAGATCTACCTACACGGTGAAAATATATTCATAGAAGACAAGATGCAGCTTTGAGATTATTCATTTTGTATTCAGTGTCCAGACACAAGGCAATTTATTTCTTTTTGTGCATAATTTGCAGGGAGAGTGTGCGATTTTTTATGTAAATACGGCATGAATATTTTATGCATAAAGTGTGATGAAGTAAAACACGTATTGGTAGCTAATGAAATTCATTTGTAGGAGTCAAGTACCCTGACCTGTGTGCCTGATCCTTTAGTTGCATCATCTCACTTTATTATAATATTTGCTCCCAGTGCTTTTCCTATTATTTATTACACGACTACTGTTTCCCCATGTATTTTTTATGAAATACCAATACAAAGGTAACATAGAGGTATATAAGTTCTAGTACAGTGCTAGGTACTTACATACATCATTACAGGGTCGGGACGAAAAGACGAAAAAGCGGATTGAAGAGTAATGCAGTGTTGGTTGGTGGAGGTAGTTTGCACTCTGAGGATGTTTCTGTAGCATAGCTATAAAGTTTTAAGAAAATAACACCTGCCTTGGAAATAGCATTGTTATTATTCTTCCAAGAACTGAAATAAATCCTAAAGACAAGCTGCACGAGACGAGCACAAGCTTTTTAAACGCCCGTCTGTTGATATATGTACAACCAATACCATTCCCTACGTGTTTTTGTCTGTTTTAATACTTATAATATTACGGGCACATACTTAAATTCATTGGGTTATATGCTGCATACAGAATACTACACCTTCAGCATAATAATATTATTACATTACACACAAAGCAAACAAAACCGTGCACCTTCTCATATCATATACATTTATACGAACTACTATTATGAATTATACTTCTGTTTGTACTTTTCTTTAAGTAAGTTAAGTGTACATGAAAGCATGTTAAAGGAAAACTTTTTAAAAAGCCCAAACGAACAGCTCCCATCTCAGAAAAAGAAAATATTCCGCTTGAGACTTTTCCTTGCGTAATGGACTGAATATTCAATTCATTTCATTTACACAATCTCTTTCCTAAACATATTCCGTCTACTCTATTAGAGTATAAACCGGCAGACAATACCAGCGTGTATTAAAACACGAACTTTTTACCAACAAGCACAAGTATGACCTATAGATAACATTTAAAATGATTTTTGGTATGAGATTCTTGTATATAATATAGTACTAAACAATAGTTGTCATTCAGTCATTTAAGTATAAAGTATAATGTGCATTTATATATTTACTACACTAGTACACGTACATCGTTTGTAAAAAAAGTTATTATGAGAGTATAGTGTAGACAGTGTAAACACGGGTTAATATTTAAGTCAATCCACCAAGAAAAGAAAAAGGATTGGAAAACAATGAGATTCCCACCTACAGGGCTACTTTTGGCATTTTGGAGTACCCTATCGAATGCTTTTCTTGTGTGTCCTTCTCATTCTCTCGTCACCGTGTCATACGTAATACATTCTGATGCTATCCACATTGTATAAACACAAAACATGTAATAACCCTACGTAAAAATAATTTTTCAAACTTTTCTTACTACATAGGTATACTTGTACAAACTATTGTGAACACACATTCTTTATTTACTATACCTAATTTACTTGTAATACCTATGTTGTGTGACGCGTTTCACTTTTAACTGCTTATTTTAACAAAAGGATTTCCAAATGTCTTATAAGTAGACCTACAAAGAATGAGAAAGCTAATAACACATAAATATATCTCCGAGTATGTTTAATAATATATTTAGGTGTATGCATAGGTATGTCTTACAAAGTATAAATATCTGTCTTATTACATTTAACACAATGGGACGTTTCTTGAGCGAGTGTACAGATAGTAGGTACAACAATTATTGGAATTTATAAGTTTTGACTTGAGGAGAGTGTGTCTGACTGAACTGAGGCGTACGGGCAGGTGTAAGTGTATAGTTGTACGAGTAAAAAGGGAGAAAAGACGGAAAAGAGAGTGCATTAAGTAGCTGTGTATGAAAAGGTGGCAGTGGCAGGCAAAGGCAAATGCAGAAAGGAACAAGCTGTACATAACTAATGACAAGACAAATGAAAAAAGCAAGTCGATGTTTCTTTGGCTGCTGCTGTTAGGACAAGCTTCGGACAGCACAGCCTGTTAACTTGAGTTATGTTATTTTCTCATTGTCTCACTCGATCATTTATTCCATTCTTATACCCAAACCAAACTCAACCCACCAACTCAACATTTACAAACAGTCACACAAACTCATAGCCAAGAACTAAGTCGAGAGCTCGAGTGTCGGCCGAGTAGAAGAAGCCGACGAGGACATTGACGACCACGATGACTCTGCCATAGACAAATAACCTCTTCTGGACACACTCCAGTTCTGTGTCTGTACTTTTACAGCCAACGGGTGAAATGAACAGCGTAAGAACTACTTGCCCTAATCCAGTGATAAGATCCCTATCACAGATAAAACTCATATACTTGTACAGTATTTCCCTTGATGTATGTAAGACATAAGTAGGATATATACCTAAGTGTTTTCTCTATCTTAAGTGTACAGCCACACCGTTGCATTCCACTTTTTCTATTTTCTTTGCTTTTTATCATTTAGTTTTAGTATTACGTGGTAGCTTTGTAACTATATTATATTACCTAGACTAAGTTCTATACGTGTGGCACACTTGTGTGTAAAAATAGTGGAGGGAGGGGGAACTCATAGATTGTCAAGTAGTGATAGTACCTGTATATTGTGTACCTATGTATGAATGTACCTTTAAATACAATAGAAAAATGTATATGCAATGGAGCGTCCGGTGGGGCACGCGTCTCCTATTAAAATTTTGATACGCACTGTCTTCTTTAGGAAAGAGCAGCTACAACCACCCCAATCCTTTTTTATGACACTCATCCATCCACCGATCCACTACACCACACACAAACACACGTTGTACTATTGTACAGGGTATCATACTATGTACATATGAATACCTACATGCTATTTAAACAAACGCAATGTGTCCAAAGTCTAAATTCAATGTTTTTTAAATTGCGTGGATGCTTATAGAGCTATAACTGTATACCCTACGCACACTAGGATAATTATAAACACTTTTTCTCCATTATTACACACACAAGGCAGAACATCTATTTAAATATAGCGTAGGTCGTGTGTGTGGTAACCTTAGCCATGTCGGTTTTAGTACAAGAAACATTTTCGTATATACCTAGAAAGGTATAGATACACAGTTGCTCTTCTGCTACTATTATTTATAATTCGTTTATGCTCTTAGCCCTCTTAAATAGACTAGGACTATAGGTAGAGGTATCTACTTATGTATTCGGTTACATATAAAAGTACCTAGGTAGATTATGTACGATTGAGTATACGTAGTTGACTTATTAATACATGTGCATATTACTTGTATTTTAGTGGAGTTGTACAACAGTATTCTTTTACTTACATACATACCTACCCTCATAGGTATAATATTATATATAGGTAGGCTAGGTAGTAACAGTTATGTGTTGTATCCAGGTATTATTGGAAAGAGTTTTTAAAAATATATTCTTAGGATGATATTACATAGTAAATTAAAAGATGTATATCAAATACAGATAGGAACTATAATACATAGTAGGTAGGTATAGTGTTTTTATACAGGTATAATATGTACTTCCATGTCTTTGTCAGAAAATACGAGGCAGACCAGACCTCATCGACGAAGCACATCATTATAATCAAAAGTACAACAGCAGGCCGAATGGCACGAGTCACATCTCACATGTTCTTAAGCATTAAAGCAACTTTGTATTCTACTTATTATTATTATGTAGAATTCATGTTGAAAAAATCATGTTTATAGTTTATATATGTATATAATAAACCAATTATTTTCAAATTGCAGAGGAAAAATCCGTTGCAAAGTAACACAATATCTCAACTGGATCATGTTATCGAATTGCACGTGTGCATGGCTAAAGTTATAACATAAAAGTATTTAATATTAAACCAATTTATATTAACCCTGTATTAAATGTATTAATACTAATGCATTACACAAGTCTCGTGCATAGTATCTGTTTCGCTTTGCCCTTTATTTTTGTAGGTACCTACCAAATATATTTTTTGGTAGTTTCTAAAGAGTTAATATTGTCAATTTTTTGAAATAACTGAATTGAACAAGGAACAAATATATGTAGTCAATTAATTTTTACATTAACAAACCATCACAGTGAACTGAGTATTTGCTATTTACTTGTGGAACGAATTTCATGCTTTTATTCACAATTAAAATTCGAAATATAACACAAAATGCAATTTAGTGTTATATCATGTTATATCATATTTGTGCAATAAATATCATGAATTGCAATTACGGCTTTAACTTAGGTGTTAATGTCAGGGAATTTTATTTAGGATCCTCAATTAGAAATTCAGTCTGAAAAACGTGCGCTAGAAATAGCACGAGACCTTTGTGCAAAAAATATTTCTGTTTTCCTTTCTTCTATTTCTGATATCACAGTATAGAGTCGTTTATTTCCGTATCATTAAAATGCGTCTTGCTTTTGTCACGATGCGATGATGTATTAATCTCGTTACTGTTTAGTAATGATGCTAAATCCACACTGTATGGATTTCATTTTAGTCTCATAACATTATTTTTATTTTTATATGAGCAATCTTAATTGGGATTTGGTCATACGTACCATATTCTAATCTTACCTTTTCTGCGATACCATGCCCTATCCAATATAAGTGTGTGTCTCAATCTTTCACCTTTCAAAAGGATACATATAGAAAACGTGTTTTGTCTCAAGTTTACCACGCTTTTTCTGAGTGTGATGTCTTTGTACTGCGTGTTTTCTCAAGGGTTGCACTAAATGTACAATGTACCACGTTTACGAGAAATGCTAACACAAATAAAATAAAAAATAAATAAAAAGATGTAACTAAGTACGGACGGCATATATCGAATTCGAATTGTACAATAAATGACCACAGCTAGAAAATACTCAAACCGAATCTACCAGGGTAGGAAGAAATGCATTGTTTTATACTAGGTACTAATAAATATGATACTAATAAATATTATTGCGCACAACCGACAACGATACGTATATACAGACAGACTAACATAGACATAAACCAACACATACATTCGGACATACTGACGGACACGAAAGGCAATTTTTTGAATATAGCTGTCGCTACACCATTAGTGTGGGTGCTATCGTATTCGTATGACATGACCGACATGACCCTTAGTTCTATATTTACATTAGTGTCTTCCTTTATTAGCCCAACTTAGAAAATAAGTTTCAGTAGTGGCATATATTATTACGTGGGGAGAAGGTATACAAACGTGATTATTTCAATGCACAGCAACAGCAGACGTAGATGACTCGTGCCACTTAAATGCTTGAACTTGTGTTGGGTTTCGTATGGACAAACATGCAATGCTCTAATAGAGCATAGGATCATCGTATCATCACTCACAGCAAAAATACGCGCTTAAGAAAGAAAAAACACAACGCTCATCTGCTGTCCAGTTTTTTCTATGATATAATAAACAGATAGGGTTACTCCTTCAAATGATGCCACACAACAACCAATAAACCCCTTGCCTTTACTTCAACCTACCCAACACCAATCATTTCCTTCAATTGTGTCAGTTTCCTTATGATATACCTACAGATAAGCTTTTGCAAAGAAATTTGCTTTATTAATGTTGAATTATTTATAAGAGCCAAATTGTGTTTTGTTTTATTACATTTTTTACACACCTACCTATTACCAACGTACCAATTGTAATTTACACAATTTTACTCCAGCCGCTTTAAAGTTAACAGAATATTTTATTTGCACACTTATCTACATAGGTGCCATTGCTTTGTAGTAAAGATTGTACATAATCAATTGATTTAATATTGTAACGAAATAATCATTCATATCAATTCTGGTATAATGTGTACATGTATTAGTACACAATGTTGTATTTACACACAAAGAGAATTTAAGAATTCTGTACTTTTAGTGCAATGTACAACTGTAGTAGAGCAGAAAAGAGAATCTGTTGGTTGGATTGAATACTTTGATTGGTATATGAGAAAATAAGGAAATAATTACAGAAGCGATTAATAAAGGTGTAGATGATACATCATGGATATAATCGTGTAGTTTGTTAATGAACATTAGTAGCACAAAAGAGAGGATTCGACCCTTGTACAATATAATTCACAATTGCATACATGTAACAGCCTTAACTCATAAAACTAGTGCGGTAGTATACAGTAAAATAATATACGACTCGTATGACTCATGTTGTGAAGCTCAGAGAGTGAGAGACAGAGAGTGAAAGAAGCTGGAAGGTTTGCGAGAGAGGGGCACGAGCCGTGCTCATCCTCAGAAAAAAGCAGGACGCTACACACTACACACTTGCCCTATCCCACAACGCTCTTTTTCCACTTACACTTTATATCTCCTTGTATAGTTGTATATACAACAACAACCTACCCAACAACTGCTATATACTCAGTACACAAACACACGGAGTGTATAATCAAACCAAACAAAAACTATTAACTACCTGAGGTCTGATGCTCTCTGCTTGGTGTTTCAGGTCCGCGTCTCTAATGTAAAAGTGTGGCTAGTGTATCAGAAGGGGAACTGTGTATTTCTGCGTCAGGTGTCAATCGGATCCGCTCTTCTTCATATTAGACTCACTTATAGCTAACAGATATCCCTTCAGACTCCACCACAACAGATTATCGCAATAAACCACTTTTTCTAGACGAAAACTTCAAACGGTCTACATACGCATTTTACACAAGCTAAAAGCTACGCAACGAACGACAGACGTACGCCTCTGTAGTATAATAGACTTGTATATTATACTTAATGTTCTATCTCTCTGTATCTCTCATAGTGTGTGCTTGCATATACTACTGTATTTAATTTTGTTTTTACAATTATTAGGTTTGCATATATTGACGAGTCGAAATAATGCTCATTTAGATCCAAGTAGATTGCATGGCTTGGATTGCCCTTTGCATTTGCTGTGCTTTCTACATACAATTACAATCTTGGGGATTGTATTTATATTGTATATTAGCAGAGTTCATTTGAAGTTTGAGCTTGTGTGTGTATCACATACATTTAGTATATAGTATAGCTACTACATAGAAACAAATGATGTGCATTTCAAATTTCAACGAATGTAGTGGAAATAAGTTGACTTGACTGCCTTTGCCTTAGCATATGGACAGACTGACAACACATGCGGACCCATTCCAACACCAAGCTGCCCAGCTATTAGAATGTGCTACCTGAAAGACTTTAGAAAGCCATACCATGTTCAAGATTCTTCTACATTTACAAAGACACTGTAAAGAGTGCGAGAGAAAACAAGGCTACTATAATATATCTACATAGTGTGTCATAAGGATACAAAGCACATTATACTTACACAGTAGTATAGAAGGTGACCATGTGTAGCATGAAGTGTAACACAGGGCATCGGCATCAGTCCTCATCTCATCATCATGAAAATATGATGCTCCCTTTAACTTTAATTTATCCAACTGTTACCTCACGAAAAAGCAAAGGAGTACCTTCCTATACCTCTCGTATATTATCTGCAACAGACCATCTTTCATACATACAAAGATTTACCTACACATTCTACTGTTTAATATATGACACATACACAAAAGCCATACTATATACTTGTCTAAGCTTTTACAGCGTTTCGTATATCGAAGTAAGTCTTGCAATGCATATAGTTGGAAAATATTGTGTGTGGATGCCTTATGTTATTTTATCGTAATTATTCTTGCGCTCTTACTACGATCCTACGATTGCTTGAATCTTTGTACCTATAGGTATACACATATGAATCCTGCAGAAAAATGTATTAGCCGTTTGCTTGAGGAGACTCTTAGCAGTTACATTACGTTAATAGGAGCAGCAGCCTCAACTACTAAACCACTACAGTACAATACCTGTAGACGCAATAATAGTTTTTGGCTCATTGTGTTTAATAATGGTACCTAATACCTACCTAGTACCTAGACTACCTATATTATTTATATGTACTACATAAGTACTACTAGAATACATACATAAGAATACATACAATATACACATAAACTAAAGTGCGTATGTTAAGGACACAATTATTTTGTTAAGTATTAGCAAAAGAAAAGAAGCTTAATAGGTAATTCAAGCCAAGTCACGTCTTTTCCCATATACTCGGAAATATCTAGTGCTAGTGCTTTACTATAGTGTGAGTGCCCCTTAGGTGAACCAGTAGCATTGGAAATGCAAAGCGAAGCGTGAGTGAAGAAGAAGAGCAGGGTGAAGTGTACACAGAAAGAAGCACACGCGACACAACCACCAATTCCTCCACTCTGACTGTTAATATACACAAGTCAATAGAAAGAATAGGAACTTTATGTACAGGGAAAGGCACAGGTAAAACTTGGAAAGGAGGAGGATGAGTTCTAGTAGAAGTTGTAGTAGCACATGGGTGGATGCATGTAACCGACTCAACTCATCATTATCATTATCAATTGTGTGTACATATCCAACGTACAAGTTTTTGGCTACTTGTATGTATCCTATGCTGCTATAATACATGCAGGTATACAGATAATAAAATATATCGACGATTCCATGTGCTTCTATGTACTTCAGTACAAAACTCTACACGATATTTGAGAGATAAACGACGACGGAGGATTCAATACTGTATCACCTGCTCCGTTCAACTCGTCCATGTGTATTATACATGTGTAGTTTGTATACTACAGATACAACAAACAGAATTGTATGCATTTGTGTGTAAAGTGTGTTGGTAGTGCTACTCGTCTCATGTTGTATCTTCCTTGCACATCAATGTATTAGTTTTACTATGAAGGTTTAATTCTGATATTTTGTTTTTATACGAGTGTTTCCCTGTGCCGGAGTCTCATTTGGTACCTGCGTGTGTTTTTACTAGGATGAGAGTGCGAGGAGTGTACTATACAGATAGATAGTGCGAGTAAAAACACAAAGATTAGTTAGTACAACAGTACAAATAATATATCAAGGAAGTTCCCGTGTTTAAATGTGTGTAAGAGATTACACATATTAAGTAAGGACGACTCATCATTGTATCTACACACTATATTATAATAACAACAGCTACTACATAGTAGCATGTGAGTAAAAGTTAACTGTCAGTGTGTTTTTACTCTTTCTGTGTGCTGGGAAGAGTGGAAGGTGGATTTGGTGTGTAAAAGTGTGTGTGGATAATCCCTTGAGTTTTGAGCCGGTTGTCCTGGTTCATCATTCTCAGACGAGGTTTTGACTCTCTCTCTCTGGGAAATCAGTCGCAAGAATCATTTGCTTAATGAAACATCGGTTCTCATTGTCATTGTGTTCAAAGGAGAATTTTGCTAGTGAAATGTGTTAGTAGTATATATAGAGGCTTCAGTTGAGAAAGAGATTGAACCACACCAGAGTAGAACGGACAATACTTATAATATTACTACCACCACTTTATACAGTTTGACACAAAAGAAACATAAAACCACTTGCCTTAATAGGATTTTCTTACCTGTTTACAAATATTTACTTTGTCAATTCTGTGGACGACATAATATATTTATATATTTCTACATTCTCCACTAATATTGTCATCACAATAACCCTTCCAATGCATTGCAAACACTTTCCAACCTTATTGCATTTGTAAAACATTAATGATATCCCGTAAGATTAAATGTGTGACTCTTCCAATACAGTAACTCCACACTGTGAAACTAGCGAAATACATTTTGAAGTACCTATACCTACCTATATGGAAAAAAAATCGTCCGATTTACTCAAATGTGCATACAATATACAATAAATACACTACAACAAGTATTTTCCTACAGTAGAAAGCAACAAGGAACATTTATTATATATACCTGAACTTCTATACACTGCTTTGGATAAAAGAAAAGAAAACACTTGATGAAAGCTACAGCTTAGAATACAATACATAGTGTAGCCCAACAATACACACGCAACACTCCATACACAAATACAAACAAATGAGTGTAGCTACTGTACTCTTTGCTGTATAATTCACTTTTATTGGAGAATGTATGTATTAGATCAGATCAGGCAATAATAACGCTTTCAGCTAAAAAAATCTACCTACTGTCAATTTAAATGACGACGACCAAAGCGAATTGAATTGAAATCCATTTGCTACAATCTAACTCTATATACGTGCAAGTCTATACAGTACAAGCATCAAGACTGTTTTGTTTGTGTTGGTGTGGTGCACAAATACATATGGGTTTACTGAAAAAGAGCGACACAGAAAATATATACACAAATAAATACACCTATACAAGCCAAGAAAAAGAAACCCGATTGAATTGACTGTCTCTCTACCTATATGCTGTGTGTCAAGTAAAGCGTTTCACATATACACATTAGAAAAACATTTAGCCTGGAAGCAACGAATGTTTGAATGTGTGTCTATGAAGGAGAAAAGTCGAAAAAATTGAGTTGAGTGCATTAAGCCTAGAATTTGTGTGATATGTATTGGATTTTGGTATAAATACGTACGAAAGTTATGTGCATTACATAGCTACCTACTACGATTACACATTTACGCTGTCTCAGAAACATCAACCTTATTTTGCTCTGCGTTTCTTATGAATTTTAAATGATTTAACTCGGTTCACATTGAATGTGTTTATTCTCGCACGAGAGTAGTGGCCGTGCCAGACGAATTGGAGTCAACTTTTCCTATAAAGCCTAAGAAAAGAAACTTTGATAGGATGATACATAGTGGCTCTTATAAGAAAAACATTGTCTACGTAAGACTGTGTAATGTAAAGTAGAAACTCCTACTTTAAACGCAGTTAAATAACCACTTAGTTGGCACGGACGGGGAAACTCCTTTAAGAAAGAAAGAAAGCTGCTAGTATTTATGTGCTACTCGAATACAGCTATTATTCCTAATGTGTTATCTGCCGTGAGAAAGAAGAAAGTTAGTTGTGTATTTTTTTCTTAGTTACTGTGTGCAGTACTTGTATATCGAAATGCGGACTTGATTTGAGTGCATTTGCTTGCAGTGCATTTATGTGTATGTACCTATATATGAAGCTATGTATATGAGTGTGTGGAGAAAATAGGATTTCACCGGCTGGACTGTGGACGCTTCAGTGTTTTTATGTCGCATATGTCCTATGTGTGTATAAATACATATGAACTGTGTGCTCCTTGAACACACTACCTTTCCTCGGCGTTTCTTATGACAATAACACACATTGCATAGTGCAGAACTCTCAAAGCACTCCCAGTATACACAAAGTACATGCACAAACGTTACTTTGTTCGGTTCAGTGTGTTTTATACATAGACTGAAAGCTTGAAGCAGTGTCCGCGTCGGTATAGCATCTCTCCAACGTGAAATTCATCAGACAGTAATAGTTTACTCCTCGTCGCTCTCTCTCTCCTTATTCTGTCTCTCTGCGCTAACTTTTCCGTTGAATGTAATAGCTACGCTCTCTCGAATTAATTCTATTATTGGCTTGCTTTGTCATCTCAGTTAAAGCTTCTCGCTTCAACTGATTCCAATTGCATTGCAAATTGCAAAAACAGCGAATTATAATATTATAGTCAACAATCACACATAACTACTGCCTGGAAGAAGTAGTAAATAGCATCTTCATCAGCTTATACTGTAGGAACGTGTGTCGTACAATATATCGTAACAAGAGTTACCTGAGACTGAACTCAACTGTGAGATGGATCTCGTCATGCCCAAAAATCTCAGCATTCGCTCCTACGACAGATATAAAGGTAAATTATCACATTTTCCCTCATTTTATTTCAACAAACTTTCAAAATGGTTTAAATATAGTAATGAATACGAACCTAATGTACCTTAGGTTCTTTAATGTAATTCACCAGTATTAATTATTTAGGGAAGTTACAATTGATCACACTCTACAAATAATTTGCCTAGATTTTATAATTGCTATTTCATTATAATAATAGGTCTAGCTGTTATTTTCATCTTTAATTGTAGTGCAAAATTGTTGATTTATCAGCTCACGCTTTTTTAATTTGGCTATAGGTAAATGCTAGGATTAAATGCTTAATTGAATTTAGTTAGTAGGACTGTTACATCACATACCTATTGGTAAAGTACATAGAATTTCATGCTACATTACAATTTTTACAATATTACTAGTACATCTCATATCAATTGCATTCGTTTAGTGTATTTTTCAATTCCATGTACATTCTTTGTATTGAGAAGAACATCATGTGTAGGGCTTACTTAGCCGTGCGGTGTGTGTTTAACAAAAATTATGTGTAATGTAAATCCTGGATGAGTGTATGGAGTTTTTGAGCTTTGTCTGTGCAATGTTGAATGAATGGAACACACGTAATATGTACATGTCGACACAATAGGCACGAAGGGAGAAAGATTTGGGAGTAACAATGCTACTACATATGTACATGTGTGTGGTTCACCGTCACACTATACACTACTATTGCGTTTAATGTGTGTACATATACTGATATGTGGGTATGGTGTAACACTACACACAGTTCGATAGGAGCATCATCACACTAGGTTTCCGTTCCATTCGTAATAAATAAATGAACGAGATTTTGTAATTAGGATTCACCCCTATTTCTGTAGCAATACATGCGTTGATTGCTCTTACCTATGCATTTACCTATACGTCACTTCATTTCAGTGGCAATGACAGGAAAATCGATTCAAATCTCCTCTTAATAATAACACAACTGCATACTACATACACAACTCCCATGTACATTGTACATACATAGATACTGATAGCATTATAAACACATTCTCTCTCTTAGGTATTCTCTTGCAGCATTTCTACCTAGCAATACAAACTTACTATAAGTAGAATAACACACAGACACATATTAAATAAGTTTTGTATGATATGTAGCTATACCGACGTATGTAGTTAGGTAGCAAATACAGGTAGGGTCTTCACACATTCAAGCAGCAGTTTATAAAAGAGACATGTACACAGTGAAAAACTTAACATGAAAGCAATCTGAAATATTTTCTATACATATGTACCATATGTATGAAACTGGACAAAGAAATGTAGCAATTTTTATACACTTAGGGACATACACAGTACTGTCAAGGTATCAGTAATGATAGCATAAGAGACGGCTTAGCTCAAATGAAAATGAAAGAATGGATTTTGATTTTACAACGGTATAATCGGTGTATATATATATATGCGGACAATGGACATTGACGAAAACTTAAAGTAGCTTGTAAGTAGCATTAGATATGAAGTGAAAGAAACGAGATGAAAAATAGACGAGATTTTCTCCTTTTCTCCTGCTGTTGTACATACATTTCTACTTGAAGCTTTGTATATAGAAAGTAATAGTTTAGATATGTCGCAATGTAGTATGAAAATTGAAGGGAAGCACACACAAGTTGAATAGGAAATGGAATATGAATGCAGAAGGACAAAGGAGGAGAAAATGACATGACAAGTGAAGTAAAGTGTCCCTGCTCAATTTTCAACTTGCAAAATAATTGAGTACTTTAGTCAAAGCAATGCATGCCTAAAACTTTATATGTATAAGATTCCAAACGATGCATACCACAATGGCTATTCCTACCTTATGCAATACAACCTATCTGAAAAAGAAGGTGTTTAGAAATTCTAATGCAAAAATTGAATTAGAGCGTGCAATTGCAAGTTGAAGCAAACGTTTTAATTTCTCCACCTACCGAACATGATTTATATATCTGTGCATCCATAATGTTCTTGTGTGTTTATCTGTGCATACCTACACCCATACACTTTTACCCGGCCTTCTATAATGAGCCAACCTTCTCCTACACTACAAAACCACAACATAGTAACAGCACTATGTACTTAATTTTGTAGTATTCACAGTGCATCGTCTAAACAGAATTTCCGATTGTATGAAAGAACAGAGAAAGTATTTTGTCCATGCACCCTATCATTATATGTGCCATTATTAAACTCACCACTGTACCAATACTAGAATGTAATGGTTAGCCATTATACCTACCAAGTAGAATAACCCACACAACCTCCCATGTAGCATATTTATAGATATATAAAATGCACGCACATAATAACCACGTAGGAGTAATATATTACACAAATACTCATATTTCAGAAAGTACACCAACTTTACCACATTTTATAGTAACCGATAATATATCCCGGATTCCCGGTTCTAGTACAAACATATAAACATTGTAGTTATGTACATGTAAAACCCGTTGATACAATATATTTGTATTATAATGTAATATGCAAGCTATGCACATGGCATTTACAAGCTTGCGTATGTATTATACTGCAATAGTAGTATAGGGCTAGTGTGTTATTATATCCATAATGTTCTACAAGAGTTATTTCATTGCATTGCAAGTACATACATACTTACATACAGTATGTATGTACATACATGAATGTTTTGTGTCGGGAATGTAATCGATTTGCATCAATTATTAATTGCAGTGATTGATTACACATTTGGCTCACCTTCCGCGGTGCTAAACGGGAGCCATCCTCATCATCCTCCTCGGAGTCGTCGGCATCCGCCACAACACGAGTCAATGGGGCCAACAGCCGCAGCAACAACGTGGAATCCATACCGAATATTTTTCCAGCCATCTTATTACAACTCATCATCCGTCCATTCTTCCGATGATAGAAGCTCCCCGCCTTTGTCTTTATACAACGACCACCACCATCATCACCACCACAGCCATCACCTTCGTCATCACTCTTCCGACTCATCCCTGTCTCATCATCACCGTCACCATATCCACCACCTTGATTCTCGTCATTATCTTTCTAGAAATAATCATATCAATAACAACAGCACCATTCACGACGAATACCACAATAATAGCCAGAGCAGTTATATTTCCTCCTACGCATTCAGTCACAGTCCACCCGAGTCCACAAATAGCGATCATGAACATGAGACTTCGGAAATTGAAGACTATTCCTATCACCCTCATCACCACCACCATGATATTCATCACCATAGTAGACACAATGGTCATATTGTTCATCTAGGACACCCTTCGCCAATCCAAGACGAACCAGAACCAGGTGAGATATTTTTGCAACAATAGTTTGACGTAGAGTTACAAAGGCGTAGCAAGGATTTCAAAAGGGGGGACATTCTCTTTATGTGAGATAGTTATACTTTTAAAGTAGGCAATTATTATCGCAAAAATTGAGCTATAGTATTACCTAGGCCAAAATCATAAACATATATTCGTAATTAAGTACATCGAAATGCATAATTCGATAAATCATATTTCTTCAACGGTCAAACTTTGACAATAAAAGTTAGTCTTTTTTAAGCAATCTGAAAGGGGACAATTGCCTCCTTGCTCGCTGGATACGCTAGTGGATAGATATATACAAATAAATTAATGTAAAATACTGAAGTACCTCCAATTCAAAACAATACATTTCTTTCTTCTTTTTCTCAACAAGAATTTACGAGAAAGAAATGCTATTTTCTACCTACGTATAAATCTTTTTTGAGGATTACAAACACTATACCATTATTACTCTAAGGAGTGTAAGTATACAAGGAACATATTACATAGTTAGGTAGGTACTAGGTAAGTACAGGTACCTGTATGTTGTTATAAGAAAGTGAGATAGAATATGTGTATATTTGTTATACAGGGTTTTTGCATTAATCTTGATTATTAATTTATACATGCCGATACAAAGGGAGATACTAGGCACTTATCTCTAGTGTTAGTTTGGATTATGTTGGATTGTATTGTGTAAGTGTGTAGTGTGTAGGTATATAAAAATGATGTATCTACTCATGTGGAAGGAGCATCTATGCATAAAGAAGGACGAGAAAGAAAGAGAGAGAGAGGGTTGTATGTGTGTGTGTGTGATTGACTACTAAGTAAGTGACATATGGGAAGGGGCATGAAAAGTGTAATGTAAGTGTAATGCAATGAAATAAGGTAAAATGAGCATTTAGCCTTTTGTGTTGCTCTTATGTAGTGGTGCACACACAGGCCGTGTGCTTAGAGCCATTAGAGACTAATCGATTATTTCCTTCTTTTATGTCAGAAGAATGTTGTCTGAGAGTTGAGTCGAGTGCCAGTGATATATTTATGTATTCCATCCATCTAGTACCCATCCTTTTCTCTCTCTCCAGGACTAACAGTATTACTTTTTACAATATACTCTATGAGTATATGAGTGTGTTAGTCCATGCACACGTAGTACAGCTGCTGCATGTATAAGTGCACCACATAAGACTAATAGCATTAAAGTAAGTGAAGTTATATACATAGGTACTAAGGTACTTTGTACTTTATACAACCATTACGTTACTTGCCCTTACAGAGTGGGTTATATTCTTATTATATTTCATGCTACTAGTAGAGTTGGACGATTTTATTAGATATAATATTAGGTATAAGGAATTGTGCAATGCACAGCACACTTGAAGTTGAAGCTAAAGAAGAATTTAGTTTTTCTTTAATATTGTTTGCTGCTATTCATGATTATCTGGTAGGTTGTTGAGAGTTGAGTTGTAATAATGGAAGTAGATAGCAGGTTTATTCCTCGATTCAACTAGCAGCCCTGCAATTCCAATGCGGAATACAAACACGCTAATATTATTCAATTCTGGAGGAATATAAGCTACATGTACCTATATGTATGTATGTATGTATGTATGCGGTACACAAATATATACATACATGTTTCTTCTTAACTTTCATCCTACACATACTTAAACCCAGAGACATGCACTCACTCATTTCATTGCCTTTTCGTTTACATACTTCATACTACAACTCACAGTTTAGAAGCGTTCTATCTTTATTACGTATGCATACGAACACACAACATACGAAACTGATAGAGTGAGTGACATTGCATGGAATAAAATATTAGGACTATCTATATACATGTTCCATATAGCTACATACTCCACATCAACTTACACCAGTAATATCCTTTGTATATAAATGCGTGTATTAATATTTCTTATACTTTCTACTATGTAACTAACTGTTAGTGAGTTTATGTAGGTCTGGTTTTATGTATATGAATATATACAAAGTACAGTTTTACGTAAACGAAGGAGCATTAGTGGTTTGTATGTACAATAATGCATGCATGAACTAATAGGAGCTGATATACACATATATACGTAGCATTTAGATACATGCATGTATATCTTCTGTGTTATTAGGAATGTGTATGTACTTATATGCAGTCCTATCTAATATTCCTATACAGTATGCGGAGAAATATTAAACACGGACTTAGATTGGATTAGATTGATGGGAATATCAAGTGAGACAGAAAGAAAGAAGAAAGACAGAAAGAGATATTTATTTGGAAAAGAAAGTATGAAGCCAGAGTATAAAGCAATGAGACCAAAAGAAAGCAATTCACTTTAGCTTGTCAATCTAAGTACTCCTATGTGTGTGTAGTTGTACATACGTGGTTTATAAGAGTAATATTTGCACTATATAGTTTCACTAATACTATTTTCAAAAATAAATGTAGGGCTGAACCAACTGCTTTATTTGGCTGAGCTTTCCCAACTTGAGGGACAAACCTTAAGCCAACAACACTTGTGAATAATAACTATTTATCTGTTCGCATTTGAAGTGAGTGATTTGATGGGGATGTCTGTAGATGTATAATGAATGAAATTTCATGTCGTAATATCCCATATCCTCCAATACATAAATAAATACCACTATATATGCTTTAGTTCTATACATAACTCCAACCATCAATCCCTTACTATGTGCACACTAATACTTGTAAACTTGCAATAACATAAAATGACTAAATGTCTTTCCCCGTCAATAATAAGACTTTCCAATGCTTCATACGTGTAGCAAATGCATATCATTCTATTAGTTATGTGTCCAAGGCTTTATAAACGTGTTTGAAATCAAATACTAATACTATTATGCTGGTAATAGTACTACATAAACATTATTAAGGTAGTAGCAAGGAGTAGGCAGACTGGTGAATGCACTATACACTTTATACTCTAAACCTGTACAAACTATTAGTATAAGTAAACCTGTGATTTCTTCATGTTTACGCTACCATTGTAATATTACGTGGTTTAAGTAGAAGCTTTATCAGACAGTCTTCGGTAGTGTACAAGTGTTTTGTACATGAAATGGATAGGCAGCTGTAGTTCTACTACTACTTTTCCATTTACTCTAAACACACAAAAGCACACATAATAATACACAGGAATTGTAGGTGTGGTGATGATAATATGAATTTGAGGGAGATTAGTAGTAGTATAGTACTAATGCAAAAAGCAATATTGTTTGTTGTATCAAGATATGTAGTGTAATATCTTATTCATAGATTAGTCTGTTCTTGTATACCTAGGTACTAGGTACTATACTAAAAACGCTTTACAATATACTACACAAGGGAACAAGGGAACTGATTATTAAATGTTTATTGGTGAGTTTAACCATACTAGGAGAAAAGTGTTTTGATAGGAAGAAGTTTTAATTTGGCAAGCACTTGCGTATATTATATTTGCAAGCACACTCATACTATTGAGCTATGAGTTTTCATCTACCCTAGTAATATATTGCATGTAGTATGTACAGTATTGTAAGATAGCTACATACAAATGGACTTTTTTACAATGAAAGGGAACTTGAGGTGCAATTGTAGCACAGAACATTGGATTTCTTTTTCATATAGTTATGAAATGAAGGAATTATTGTGAATCGTGATGAGGAGCTTTGCTTTTTCATACGTGGTCACTAAATTATGTATGAAGAGCATCGAGAGTTTTCCTTGTCTGATTTTTGTGTGTTTGTTGGGGCTTTATGATGCTCCACTCACACTACACTCGTACATTACTATTGCATACAACTATTCTAGTAGGCACTTGGATTCGATTGAATTTGATTGCCTCATTATTTATTCTTTATGCATACAATACGTTTGCACACCACATACACATAGGGACTGCACGTAAACTAAACGATTGCTATTATCTATTTATAAGAAATATGCTTTACCTATATCGGCATATGTACATAACAAACTCTTGCATGCAAATGAGTACAGTAGGTACTGCATAGGACTAAAGTTTTCCGATTGTACTTTTAGTATGTACGACTATTATGGCTGTATGCATGTATAGGTATATATTATATTAAATTTATTGCACAGCGAATTTAACTGCTCTATTATCGCAAAAGCATTGTGTAAATCTAGTCCTCGGATTTTAGTAATAAGGTTAAGTTAGTTACATAGGTGGGTGAATCATTTGAAATGTGTATTTAGTGTACACTATGCTGGGTGTGTATTAGTATTAGGGCTAGAATAGTGTGTTCGTATAATATGTGTGACTATTTCCAACACTATGTGATGGACTCATGAAGAACGTCATAATATTGTAAATACTGAAAATACAAACAATACATAGGAAATACCTTTGGTTTCAAGTATGAAGGTAGCACAATGTAAAGAGACTGCCGCTCTATATAGGTACAATGTAATATTATTTATGAAAAATACAATTACTTTAGGACAAAGGTTGGTTTTGTAGACAAACATTAGTCTGTTGTGACTGTTTGTATAGAACCATATTATACAAATTTAATACAAATGCAAATGAATAATAAATTAAGAGAAAAACATTAGCGAATCTGATCCGGGCTCAATTCGGATATAAAATGTTTTACATAAATGGTAATACTAATACAATTACTGAAGAGCTTGTATTGTAGTATTCCTTTTGTACAAGCGTATACAAATACTTGTACAGAATGTGTGTTGAGTTGTAGGTATAAGTTGTAGTATAAATAAGAAGTATGAATTAATAATAAATTTTGCTTGTTAATAAGAATGAAAGTATGTAAATTGAGTTCATAATGTATTTATGAGTGCTGGAATAGAGTTGTAGTGTTTATAAGTAAGTTTTTTGTTTGATATTACAGATATGCCATTAAATTTAAGTACTAAGTCATCCCCACGGTACAGAATCTGGTCTCCGGCGAGCGCCTTGGAAGAAGAGCAACAAAAACAACAGAAACGCATTCCGGCCAATATTAGTACTATTCTTCTACCCACATCGGCACCTCTGATTGATACCAAAGACTTGATTCTCAATAATATTACCACGAATATTTCTAATAGCATTAATTCCAATATTAGTAACAACAATGTAGTTCAGATTGTAAGTAAATGCAAAACTTCTCCTGTCTCAGTCTCGTCATCTACGGAAATTAGCAGAAAAAGAACCAAAAAAGGAGGCACTTCCGTTAGAACTTTCCAGGTAAATATTACAGAAAAATGAATTAATGGTTCAACATTGTAACATATGAGAGACATTGTAGCAAGCTTTTCTATATATATGAATGTGTCTTATGGATTTTTGAACTTTTTGTATGAATTTCAGTGTAACCAATGTGGCAAAGCCTTTAAGCGTTCCTCCACACTTTCGACACACCTTCTCATTCACTCAGACACCCGTCCATACCCATGCCCTTACTGTGGCAAAAGATTTCACCAAAAGTCTGATATGAAAAAACACACCTATATACACACAGGTAAATATTTTTTGAAAAAATACCGACTCTCATTTCTTAAGATCATAAAACCGCTTTAGTATATCTATTTTACAGCGAAGAAAACATTAGAAGTGAATCTGCTTTGTTTTCAATAGAAAATAATCCTTTATATTAAATAAAACCTACAAGTTACAATATTGATCAAAAATTGTTCAAGATAAAGCTTGAAATAGATACCTAGGAATTCAAACCATATAAATGTCATATAAAGATCAGCCATACATTTAAAAGGCAATTTTAAGATACCAGAGAGCCACAATCACGTATCAATCAAGACACATCAATCTTGAGACTGATACCATATTAATATTGATAGATACTACAATATATTTATTAAGTATAGGTGTATTTATGTTTTATCTACCTACAGAACGTAACAAATAAGTTTTTATTATTTTCGATGTGGTAAATGTAGCATGAAACTTTAGAAACTGGCAAAGCACATTAAATGATGCACAATGTAAAAGACATAGTATGGTCACAACAGTACAATTATAAAAGTAATCCAGATTGAATTTTCTAAAAAAAGGACACTGACAGCAAGAATTTTTTGACAGTTGACTAATTTTTGTGTTTTTTGCAGGTGAGAAGCCTCACAAGTGTACAATTTGCGGTAAAGCATTCTCCCAGTCGTCCAACCTCATTACACACACCCGCAAGCATACAGGATACAAACCCTTCTCGTGTAATCTGTGCGGACGAGCTTTTCAGCGTAAAGTCGATCTCCGTCGTCACACGGAAACTCAACACACAGACTCTTGTCACAACAACATTAATAACAATAATAACAACAACAATAACAATTCTCGATGCAGTGACACCAACATTAGCTGTGCTCAAGTTTCCGAATCACAGATCAAGCAGGAAATACTACCCTGATAAATAATATCACATAAAAACACAATTACTGCAAATGTACTACATATATACCTACCTAGTAATATACCTACACAATACTAAAAATATCACATACCTAATATCGTTGTAAAAATAAGATAGGTTGATAAAAAATATTTATAGACCTATCTCTTTGTGTAAGAGAGTAATAATTTCTTGAGATGAGTAATTTTGAAGAAACAGTTTCTTGAGAAATACAAAACAGAGCAACGCACACCAAAGCGAAAGCTTTTTAATTAACTACATTTAGACTACGTATATAAAACTAAATAAAATAGTCGTACTTACCTAGACAGGTATACGTATGTGTATAATGCAATACATGCATCATAAATCTTCATAAATCTATGTAATACTAAAGAACTAGTAAATGTCTGTAATCGTAGTTTCTACATAGTGAGTTTGTAATGTACATTCTTCATTTACACAGGCTCGTCTCTATGTATATCTATATACCATATTGTAATTAACCTTTTACACACTTAAACACAAACACACACAAATCTAAAAAGTCTCCGTCCACCAAAAACATTGTGTACCAAATAAAAGTATATTATAGTGATACAACTCTACTACTAGATCTTACAAGTATAATCTACCTATACGTGAATTAACAAGCATTCCAAAAATTTACATAATTAATTGTATGTAGTAGTAGTATTGGTTGGTAATTAATAATTAACACTACTTACGTATACATACATACATGGATGTACTACTTTTAAATAGTAGGTAGTTATATTATTAATTACTAAATGTTAACATTGTTACTTACATTTAGTAATTTGATACTCCGCAGCTCAAAGTCAAGTGCCTTGATGGTTATCAACGAGAATTATATTTCTATATAAATATAAATATGTATTACATAATAATATCCACGTGAACTCTGTGTTGAATAGTCTTAATATTTTTGTATAAATACTTACCTGTGCTATGACGGTAAACTATATTAAAATATAATGTGTACAATGTATGTGTACTGTGTGTATGCATAATGTATACTGTAATTGTATAATTTAAATACTGAAAACGCAGTAACAATTTAAAGGTTATTGTGATTTGATTATTATTATTTAGGTATGTACATATTAACCGCACAGATACACTGTCAATTGTTCAGTTACACTTTTGTGTGTAATTTTTTATCTTTGTTCAGTAGTCATGTAACGTTTCATACTATCTCACGTTAAATAGCAACAAAAAATGCAAGCATGAAATGCACATTTTGTAGACAGTGTTCACTTATATTACAACTTTGTAATAATACCACGTATGTCTCACTTGTAAAAAATATTTATATTGTAAGTAAAAACAAACAAAACACACCGAATTCACCAAAGAACTTAAAAGTATAAATAAATCGTGTCTAATGGAAAGGGTAAGGAAATGCTAGTAGTCCTGGTCGTATAAGTGTCAAGAGAAAGTGATTCAATATAAAATTTTCATATTACCGAAATTTACAAACGAAATTGAAAATTTTTCAATTAGTAAAACAAGGATATTTGGAGTGAGCATAGAAAGGAAGGATTTTAGACAGATATATTATAGTTGTAGTTTAATGCAAGAAATGGAAATAGTATTTAATAAACTTGCAATGAAAATTGCATTTGTACTGTTAAGAGGGGAACAAACGTCTTCAATGTTAATAAATGTCTAGAAATTTTAAGTAGCCTTAAGAAACCCATTGTTAGAAATAACAGGAGTTTAACTGTACACGAATATACATAGTTAGCGTATAGATGTTTTACTAACAAAACAATGTAGAAAAACTCTCTAATAAATACACACAGACTTATTGTTAGTTTTTTCGATGTAAAAATACATCTGAAAATGAAAAACATGGTTTTAGTATACTAAAATGAGAAATGGGACAAGTCCAGTAATTAATGTAAGTACTCTGTTGTCAAATACAACGTAAGAATTACGAAGGTGTGTTTAACCACACTGAAATGATGTTATAACATTATCTAAGTAGTCATTTAGTAAATAAGAACTCATTGTCAATTATGTAGGAATCTACAATCTTATACATACTACTACTATATATTATTATACCAGTACTCATTATTTATGAACTACTAATGCACATCACGACTAAAATATTACATTATTACCACCACGAAGCATTTTTTTAATTTATCACGTTATGAAAATAAAAGCACGAATTATTATTAACATTATAAATTATATACATATATAACCCTTGTAAATATTTGTTAGTTTAGAATCTAACTGACCAATACACAAAGTTACCTTTGATCAGCCTTTGATATTTTCGAGAGTGGTTCTCAAGGTGCCTGCCTGCTGGATTGGAAATGGAAGAACGAAAATGTTTATTGTAGTTAGATACCTATACGATTTACTAAATACTACGTAAATGTAACTCTTCTAAATACGACGACTATGTGAGATGAAGGGAGTAGCACTGAAAGCACAATTATTATCGTTGTTGTCTACTACTACATATATTATACTTAAAATACTTTTAGTACAATAAGAGAATTACTAATAAATGAATTTACATGCATAACTTATGTAAAAAATAAATGTTTCATGTATGAACTCTCATGTTTGATCACAAAACGGTAAATAAATATTTCGCACATTGATACCTTCAACAATTACATCTGTGGATTACATTTTCGCTTTATTAAAACTTGCAATTCAATTTAATGACAAAAAATCAATTCACTTACAAATAGTATTCATATTTCGTTCATAAAATTCAGAAATAAGCCCTAATATTAATTGCATGGTAAATAACAACTTCTGCATTAAAAGCCATTGTAAATATATGAAATTTTAGCTATGACTATGACGTTCAATGAGTCTCTCACTTTTTGACCAAGGAGCTTTACAAACACATTTAGGAATGTCTTGCCAATTTTGGTAATCATCTTGACAAATTATTTTCTCAGTAGCACAGTGAAATTCTTCCTTGCACTGCTTCGGAGTGAAGCCGCATTTCGGATAGGACTTCGGAAGTTTTCTCAATAAAAGTATGCCTTTATGGTATCATAGTATGTAATGGTATACATTGATTAATGCCAAAAAACCCCGTTTAAATAAATTCACATTATAATAAAAAGAATATGTATTAAATTCATACCTTGACAAAACTGCATGACCAAAGTGACGAAAATCACCATGTGGAGATTCATTGTTAAATTACAGATTATAACAATTACAGGTATTGTTGACTTAATGCAGTATTTGGTTAGAAAATTTACAAATGCCAATCCTTAGCAATAAGTAGCTTTAAATTAATTTTTTCAAAGAATATTTATTTTTGTCTCAAACACTACTAATTACCAGTCTTAATGGTATGAGAAGTATAGAAAATGAATATTATGTGTTATTTCAATTCAAGGAAGTGATAAGTAAAAATATGTAATATGTGTACATACTTAATTGTTGAATTTCTAATTAGTTTACCAACCTACTTCTCTATATTATTATTGGTATTATATTTAGGCTGCATTAATAAATGTGAAAGCAATTCAGCCTGCTTCCAATAATCATTGGGTCAATATAATTTGCATTGTATTCTTGACTGTTGTATGAGGACGGAAGTGTGCTAAATGTACAGTAGTAATACAATTATTAGTTATGAACAGAAAACACCATTTTTGTTATGTTGTAGTCATATTTTTTGTTTCGTAATGAAATAAAATAAAATACTAATAATATCTATTATTAATAGGGTAACTTCGTTAATTTTTCATTTTTAGTAATGCTCTTAAACAAAGACGTTTGTGAAATCACTGTCGGCACGAACAAAGAAATTGCCTAAACGGTTAATTCGGATATGTAACGTTTATGGACAATGCTATCATGAACGTTACATATCAGAATTTAGCCGTTCAGACTGAAGTTTTGTTAATTCCGCATGGAGTCGTGACCGTTGACCATGTTTTGTTTCACAAAGCACTTTGTTCACAAACGTTACTTCTATTCGTGTAGCACGACTAGTGTTCCATGAACTCCACTTCTTTGTTTGTAAACGTCAGCATTTAGACTGTTAAAAATTAAATATTTGATTTTTATTAAAATATAACAAATGTAATGTTATTAATTACAGTCTACTGGACTCAAATACCTAGCATAAAACTACCATAAGCCGTTTGGTCTTCTAAAACTGAAAAAAAGTCAGCTGTAAAATCTTCAACTGTTGTTTCTTTGCAAGGTGACGGGCTCTGCATGCACTGTCTGCACCAACATTTTTAATAAATTCTTCATTATAAGTACCTACATGTTAAATTATATAGTTTAATCTGCTTTTAAATTAATTAAATCCTGTGATCTCTTTTTAATATAAACAGGGAGAGTGTTTTTCGTAAATCACATTCAATTTCTCAATAATATTAATCAATGCATCTCGACATATTGTGTAATTAATTAGTAATCAGAATCACTATGAAGAACAATTACACCTAAATAATGTGAAGTGTTACTTGCAATATGTATTACAAAATGTGAACATATTAAAATATTGTACGTCTTTAATCATCGAATACGTGTTAATCCATAAAATCACTATTGATCTGTTTGTGTTGTTTTCGGTTTGCAGGATTTCTAAGAATTATTCATGTTTGTGAAATATTTTGTAATAAAAGAATAATTTAATTGTAAGAGTATTTGACTTCGAGTAAGTAAATGTTGAACGCATCATTTTCATGATAATGGTATGACGTTGTTTCGCAGTACAAATGAACTTGGTTTCGTTTGATTTGGCGTACACCAGGCATAAAATAATATTCTGTGCTGCTGCATACATAATCCAGTTTTTACAAGTCAGATTGGATTATTATAGCGTGTAATTCATATTGTGTA
>JAQFYB010001658.1:0-30706 GCA_034694085.1 Pogonognathellus longicornis
CCAAAATAACCTATTTTTTTGAGATTTCGGGGGGGGGGGGCACGTGCCCTGGTGCCCTGCCGCTAGATACAGCCTTGCCTTCAAGGTATCTAAAAAATCGGTGTTAAGGTGTACTTTATTTTTGAAATTCTAAGGCATTTTGATAGAATATTAATATTAATCAATGATTCTTTGCTTATGAATCCTCTTTTGTTATAATATGTAATTAAATTCTGTGTACGGTCTCAACATAATTATTATCAAGTATTCATTGCATGCATTCTAATAAATTAGCAAATCGGAATCGGACGTCGATTTACAGGATCATTCGGATTTCCATTTTTAAAATAAATGTCCATGAATAAAACATAAGTCGTAAGTAAAAACCTTGATCTTTTTGTTGCAGATAACACCACTACAGTTTGGAAACAAAAACTTACCGAAGACTCCCATATGTGTAAGAGGCGAAGGATCAGAAATTGAGACCTGTTTAAATAGAGCATGGGAAAAAATCACTACTGCATGGGGAACTTATTGGAATCCACCTGCTCCTGGAACTTTAGAACACGACAGATAATCGGGAAGTGAGCAAAATTGGGAAGAACAGATGAGGATCGAATTCATTAATGAAATGATTTGAAAGCAGTTAAATTAGAGTTAATTATGAGCAAAAGGTCATGTAAGGAATAATTTTTTCCTAATATACACCATTTCCGTTTTCTTTATGCACATTATTTACTGCATAGTTAAATTTTTGTTTGAAAAGGTTAAAATAATATGGTTAATGCTTTATCAAAATTTTATTATTATTAAACTGTAATTCTCTATTAGAAATTATGAACAATTCCTTCAGCTTAATCGGCAATGCTATGAGTTTCAAATGTCCGTTTTTAGGCAAGATTCATTAAAAGTTAATTCGTTAATGTTGTATAATAGTGTTTGACGAATCTAGTCTTTAACTTCATGTGAAAAATATCATAAAAAATTGCGTCATGTTATGGAGATTGTGTACACTCCCACCATTTTCATAGCTTCATTTGGTTTGCCGTGTAGCGTAGGTAAGAATAAATATGAACACAAATGTGGAATAAAATTAAGCTAACTGTAGTAAAGCAGATACTAAAAAGTTTGATAGATTATAAAAATTGGCTAGAATAAAATAATATGGTTGTTGTTATCTACACCTCATATATAACGAATACATCATGTGTACTTATTTTACTTTTAGTATTGTCGTATTGAAGATTAGAATATAAAATTATAAAAGGGTGCAGAGCAAATTGCTTAGAGAGGCATGTAGTGTAGTCTATAGTATACAGGCCCAAAACAAGATATACCTAGGTAAACATAATTCAATATGTAAACGTAAACCTTGTTTACAGTAGTGTCAGCTCAAATATTGATTCTAGCTGATACGGATAATTGGACGTTATCATGAATCCATTAAGCTCTCAGATAAGTTATTATCAAGTTGTAATGTTAACGTTGTAAACTATAGATATACAGTTTTAGCTTTGAGGTAATTTTTGCTTTGAATCATATTACCTATGCAAAGTGACAATGAATAAATATCTACTGCTTAATAACCTTAATACTGTTGCTTGATATGGAAGTAGATCAGAACGAGTGGTGTTAGTGTTTGTAAATTGATTAGGTTTGTATGGCAGGGTTGTGCTTAAGAATTAATCATTAATAATCATACAACATGGATGATTCTAGTCTACACGTTTCTGATCAAATATCTGCACTTTAACTTCTACTCTTTAATATACTTTAATAAGTTCCTTTTCTGCAAATATTTTGTCATGAAATAGTGTGGATGGTGCATTGCATCACATCCAGTGACTCTCAAGCTCTCCCATCAATCGGACGGATCGGACTAGTTTAACGAGAAACTATAACATACATGTTGGTGTGTTGGGTGAATCTATATCCTTTATAAATCGTATCATAAAATACATTTATAAAAATAGAATTTACATCTATTTTTGGCTAATAATACTCCTTGAACGTAAGTAATCTAAAATAGTTTACAAGCATGACTTTCATCATGGCATATTTTTAAAGCATACAATTTTATTATTGTTAATTATGATCCGTGATAATTATAATTACATATTTTAAACATTCTGGTGAATTAGATCTTAGGATTTAAAACTTCATAAAGCTATCGATATTGCAAATGATACAAATAAATAATGTGCTTATAACTTTAAAAAAGTTTGCAATAAATACACAATACATCGTTAATCCGAATTTATATTTACGTTTGGCCCTTTGCTCTTAGTGCAAATGTTTTAGGTCAAGAAAGATCCATGAAAATTGCATCAACATGGAGCGTAGCGCATTTTGGGAGAAATTTTATCTAGTGTAATAAAGTCCAAAAATTGGGGCGGGCCTCAACCCCCTAAATACGCCACTGTCTATGGCACGATAGCACAATAATTCATTTTTATAGATTTATCTTTGCCTTTCATTTCAATTTAGTGTGATACAGTTTAATTTATATTTTATTTGTAAATATCCATAAAAGTGATCTGAGAAGTAGAAGTATTCGTCCCTGTCCCTTATTTTCATCCGTCCACCTCTGTAATTGTTGTTGTACGAAAGAATAGCGACTTTGGGGACGGATGAGATAGTGGGCCCTGAACGGAAGCACACTCTTTTACATGCATTTTTATCATATTTATGTTGTGAGACAATGTGTCAGGGAATCTTTTTTTTCTTTGAATGTGCTAAAGCACACCTTTCTAAGTGTTCTAGTTTTGAAATACCAAGCGAAATAGCGTAAGTGTCCAAAACACAATCAAGAGGTTTCCCACTCCACCCCGTGCGTGGTGTTATACGTTAAATAGTTACCGCCTTCCTCCCTCATTCCTCATGTCATAACCATCATCAATCATCATCACCAAATCACCACTCTCGTTTCGTTACCTTGGTACCTATGGTAACGCACTAACGCAACAAAAGTTCATGTAATTTTGTTCCTTATTGATTGGTTTTACAAACAACGAATGTTCTTTCAAGTCTAGGCAGACAGAGGCACCTGCCACTTGTCTGCTGTTTATTTTTGTTGTGATTTGGGAGAAAAAAATATGAAAGAAGTTTGACATTTTTTGAAAACTAAAGTTTTATTAAAAAATATTTTGTCCATGAAAAACGGTCATAGGTATTTGTGAACAAAGAAAACCAATAAAGCTATCTACATCGTGCGAGTTACAATACAAAAGTTTTCTAGTGTCTTTGCACGCTTGCTGGTGGCGGGTAAGTATCAAGTAAAAGTTAATAAAAGTGGTTCAAAAAATTAAGATAACTCAACAGGCTTGAATGAAAAGAATTATTAAACTTTTCGAAATATTTAGAAATAGGTAGTTGAACACGGAAATAAATTAATTCATAAATATAAGACAGAGCAAAGATGCATGCTGTGTCATGCATGATTGTGAAGTTTGAATGTGTAAATATGAAATAGTGTAATAATAACAATGGTTTGCATTTTGCATTATAGATTGTTTTTCATTTTGTATGGCCCACTAAAACTCTTTTAAATAAAATGAAGGTATCTTATAATAATGCTTATCGTATAATAAATGGTATTCCTAGATATAGTAGTGCTTCCACAGACTTTGTCACAAATAACATTAACACATTTCCTGCTGTTATCAGAATTGCTATTACATCATTAATTGACAGACTAAAGGATAGTAAAAACAAAATTGTTAGTATAATAATGAACAGTGATATTCTTATAAATTCTTATTTGAAGAAATATTGGGATTCTATGATTTACTGACTTAATTTTGTAGATGAATTTTGTATTGTGAATTGTGAATTGTTAATCTCTAAGTTACATTAGTATGTAGTGATGGGTCCTATTCATTCTTGTAATGCGTTTTGTTGGCCGGTATTGTGAATAAAATAATAATAAATATGTGCAGCCTTTATTAAGACTTCAGAGTCAAAATGTATGTGTACCTTTTTGTGATTTCCGTGGTGGCCATATTTATTTCCATGATGTCCATACTTGCCATTGTGATGATTGCCATGATGTTGACCTAGTGAGACAAGTCAAAATATGATAAGTGTCTAAAAGCCATGTAGTTAGTGAGAATTTCTCCTGCCCAACATTTTTGCTATTTCTGAAGAAGTAAGGAATAATTGATTAGGAGAAAAATAATTACCTCCATGGTGGTGATGGCCATATTTTCCTCCGTGGTGACCATGATGACCTATTTGAACAATTGTTATTAGAGCAACACACTCAATAGTTTCATAGAAATTTTTTCACAACTTTAGCCATTTTAATTAACCTTTGTGGCCAGCATGATCATGATGTCCCTTGTGGCCATGATGGTGTCCGTGATTTGCATGATGCCCTCCGTATTTCTTGTGCCCATGATGTCCGTGATGTCCTATTTACAATGAAATAGGACATAATTACTCTAAAAATCTCAACTTTTATAATGTAGAGAACTTATATGTGTAACACTCAATTCGTCTTACTAGTTTTAGTTACTTACAAGTGATACAGCTAAGTAGGTAATTTAAAATAAGTTTTCCTTTATTTTTGACTAAATAATATATTGTACCAAGAACGAAAAATTTCACTTTTCTTTGTCTTAATTGGGTAAAAAGTGTGACGTAAACAATGAATAGTCCGGTGGTGGAGGGTTAAATTTTAAATTGAGTCGGCTGCGTGTGCAGTGCAGTCACAAGAAATGAGACTGCATTAGTTATTACTAGTACAGAAAATTGGGACATGAAGGAATAACCTCATGGAATGGTATATAAAAGTAAAATTTGCCTTTGCTCAGTGTTCACTTCACACAGTTCACAGTATCACAGTGTTCAGGTTCTTCCTCAAAATGAGTATCTCTCGCTTTTAGTTTTTAACTAATTTTAATTCTACTACATGTGGGGTGTTGGCATCTCACTTCCTCAGACAATTATTTTATTACATGAGAAATAAAAACAGCCTAGAAAATCTGAGGATTGGTTGTTTTGCTTTAGAAATATAACTGAATTATTTTAAACCCTTAAAATTGATTATTTTTCGTGATAGTATTTCATTTATTTCTTGATTTAAAACTGTTACCTTGATTTCCATGATGTCCATAATGATTTCCATGGTGGTGGTTTCCATGTCCTCCGTGTCCATGTCCTCCATGTCCATATCCTTTACAATTTTATTTATATTTTATTTCAAATTTATTTTTGTAACCCTGTAGTTTGAATTTGTAGGATACCCTTAAAGGGCATTTAGTTAGGCAATGCGATTTCTCTAACCAGTTTCCTCTCCCTTGAGATTGGCATCACTGACAACGAATCCCAAGTTGGATCCGACAGCCTGAGAATCGGTGGAGTTGTCTCCGTGACCATCCACACTCACTCCACTCGTTGTCAACTGACTTGGAACCAGCTGAGACTCTTCCTTGGAGGGCTCTTCTTGTTCATCCCCCTCCTCCTCCTCACTATTTCTGTCAAAGTCTACACCCGACAACAATAGATTTAGACTAGACTCGTTCTTTGTGGACACATCTTGAGCTGCGTCTGGCGGCTCCAATGCGTTCACCACACCACCATTACGACTCAGGACAAAGAGCGTTGTTGCCACAAGGAGAAAAGATGGCAGGAGAAACTGACCAGTTCCAATTCCGAATAACTTAAACCTCACCATTACGTTTTGAAATTATTGTAAACTTTGTTTTGAGAGTAAATGAATTTTGACTTGAGGATTTGGACTTTGGATTTATGAAAAACGTTTTGTTGTTTGAGTGTAGAGGGTTGATTGTGAAGTGAATGCATTGAGCCATGAGCTGTCTTTTATATTCTACGAATATCACTTTCCCTCTTCAAATTTCTAATGGAGGAGCGAGTACCACTCGGTGACAATTGACAAAAATGCTCCACAAATCCTCACTTTTCCTCTCTCAGCCAAATCACAAAATGCAGTTCCTTTTTTGCTCCTCTCTCCCTCTCTAAATCTTAACAGTTCCGACTCGCTTCATTGGAGCGCATTCTTTTTTCAACCTGGCTCAAGGCTCACACACAATCACACAATCATACAATCATGCTCAACTCTTTTGTAATACTTTACGTTACAGTTACACTTAACAGTTAACTCACATCAAACCTAACCATCTCAATTTCAAATAATCTCTCATCATGCAACACCACAATTACTCAAAACCATAATTGACAATTATTTGTCTCTTTAGCCACATCTTACATTTACTATTATCCAACTCTTGCTCTTTTGTCTTTGTCTTATTTCCCCTACACCATTATGTACTTTAGGTTCAGTTCAGTTTGTAAGACAGATCAGTCAATTCTGTCTGTGACTTTTGTCTGTGACTTCTGTCTGGGAGTGAGTGGGCAATGTATGCAGAGATCTCTCAATTGTCTCACCACCATCGCACAGGGGCGGTGGTGGACTGGTGCAGGTAGTGGAGCCACCAGGCCACCACCACATATTATAACATTTTTATATACTATATGCATTCCACCATTCTACACAATACCTAAATAATAAAAATAAAATAAATGCACTCCTAAACCAATAACCTCATAATCTGTCTTTTGTTATGCATGTGAAGCTAATTACAACCAAGAAAAAGCTGCTTTCCCACAAAGATGCCATTTAAAATTCACTTGCATCATCATTCACCACTTCAGCAGCATTCAGGAAGTTGCAACTCGGCCGGAAAAGCGGAAATATGGATATACAAATCAAACACGTACAGTTACGGCTCATTTGCATATACATATGGTAAAAGGTAACATAATAATAAATTACTTTTTACTACGCTTTTTTTCGTAAATAAAAACTACCCAAAATATTTATAGCCTTTTGAAGTAGGCCTATGAAATTGCTTGTACTCACTTGAAATTATTTAAACGAAATCGTTTCTGCAGATCAAAAGAAAAGAGTGATGTCAACTTAAATTAAATTAAAGAATTTTGATTTTATTTTCCATTCCAGAGAAATAATTCGCCTGGATTTAGGCAGCGGTGAGCGACCATCTTGCTCATTTCACCGTTTTTTACTCATTTGGCTATTTGAACAAAAACTCGGATTTCAATAATTTTTATAATTTTGTATAGCTGTATATTGTGCAGCTTTAATTTGTACAACTTTAATTTTTTCTAAAAATTTGTAACTTTCGAAAGTTAACTACAGTTTCAAAATTATGTAATTTTAAAGCTGTACTAACTTTTGAAGTTAAAATTTTTTCGAAACAATTTAAGTTGTATAAATTAAAAATGCAATATTCAGCTATGCAAAATTATAAAAATTATTGAAATCCGAGTTTCTGTTCAAAAGTTATAGCGAAATGATTGAAAAAAACTGAAATGAGCAAAATAGTCGCCCCTCATCTTAAGGGCCGTGTCTACCTTATGGCCTTTTTTGAACGAATTAAATTTTTTCTCTTGACGAGAATAAAATCAAAATTCTGACTTCATATTATTGTAGCTATATAATTGGTGTTGCTACAATAATATGAAGCCAGAATTTTGATTTTATTCTCCAGTCAACAATTTAATTCGTTCAAAAAAGGCCATAGAGGTAGACACGGCCCTTAAGGTATGTGGAGGCATTCAAGCTATGAAGGAGTTGATTATTGGAAAAAGAAAAAGTGTTTTTGTGTAAAAGCTACTATTGATATAAGTTAAGTAGTATTATTGTTGTTATTATTATGAATTGTTGTTTACTGATAGATTTATAATATATATTAGGTATTTATATATTGTATAAATACAATTGGTAAATTAAATGTTAAGCAGATAAAGGTCTAATTTAATTTGTGTCTTGTAGGGAAGAGCAGCAAAGTCTTATGATATTGCTGATTTTGTATTGTTACACAGATAATGACTGTTCATGCAAATGGCTATAAATGACACGTTAATAAAACCGAACCTTGAACCTTGGCAAATAAATGTTATATTAGGTATGCTTTATTTGGAATGCACTGTAATTCGAAAAAGTTGCCATTTGTATTTTACTGCTATGAAATTAATGAAAAATTAGCTTGGTTCGGTTTAGGCTAAAACAACTAAATTAAAAATTAAAGGCTTACTACTACGTTAGAGTTGGTGCGTGATATGTACTATGCAGATATTTATTAACTGGCCCAGTTAGGGAATTTTTAGTATTAAAAACTATGCGTAGATTATTTTGGCATGTTTTTTTTCTTTCCATGAAATTGTTTTTTATTGTTTCCAAAAAACCGAAAATATCACAAAAAGAATGAATTAATCTCATCTGAAAAAAAGCCTGGGAATAGAATTGTCACTATCACAGAGTCACTAGTTTTTATAGTCGTACGACGTACACGCAATCTTTTTCTTATTCTTGTTCATCTTTTTATCCTAAATTCTCTTTGACTAAATTGTTTAAATTATTATTTTATTATTTCTTTAGCATTTAGTTATTTAATCTTTTTCCCTCTTCTTCTTTGTAGAATTTTTAAAAGTTATTTCTAAATCTTGTATCTCTGATTGCATTGAGATTCTGGATTGTCGTCAATGTTTCATTATTTAGGTATTTTTTATAATTTTAAGTATATTGTAGTTGTAGTTAGAGTTGTATTGTAGATTGTTGTGAAGTACATACACAGGGCAGAGAATCTCGCCTCACAGCTCACACGAACGCGCCCGTCTTTCTCTATTTTAATATTCAATATTTAATAAGGATTTTATACCAACAATTATATTCCCATTTATCTGTCAGTCATTTTCTTTTTATTTATTTTAAATAGTTTTTATTTCTATTATTTTATTTTGATGTCATCATCAGCGAAGCGTCTCACAGAAGAACGTCAGTTGGTTTTGGTTTTGCTTGTTGTCGTGTCCTCCATTCGTGTTGAATGTAATTAATTTAACAAGTCGTAATGACCATCTTGAATATAATTCTCTTATTTGTTTCTTGTGTACGTAGGTTGGGCATTATTATTAGTAATTATTATGTAATCTGATTGATGATAATTCTGTACGTTTGAATAATGTTAATAATAATTAATCCTTTTAACTTGTTCTTGGCAAATTATTATTTAGTATTTAGATATCTGTGCAATCTGCAATTTTCATGCAGCAGTTCTTTTGATTTCTTCTCATCGAGTCCTTCGTTCTTTTAATTCTTCTTTATTTCGTAAAGGTTTTTGTCGTAAAGTGATGTGACGATGACTTTATTTAATCTGATGATTGTTTTGTTGCTTTTGTGATTTGATTATCAGTTGATTTTTAGTAGCTACAGTTTATATAGAGATAGATAGAGAATTCTTCTTTTTAGTGCAATACTCTTCTTCTTTTAATCTTTTCCATACGAATTATTATTCTTCTTCTTCGTTTCAGTTTTATTATTATTATTCTTCGGCAGTAATAATATTTACGAGGATAGGAAACATTTATCATAATTTTTATTTTGTCAGTAGCACCATTCATGTATTTCTAGGATTTTTGATGTGTTGTATGTAAAGAGGTACTCTGGGAAAAGCAGAGACTCGACTGTCGGGAGTATAATACTATAATCTTTTTCTTAAATTCTTCTCTTAAATCTAATTATTATAATTACATACACTACTTCAAAAACACAATAATAATTAATAACGATAATAACAACAATGACAATCATAATGCAAATATTTTTAAAATGACGACCGTAATCATAAGAATTAATTAACATTTAACATCAGCAACCATAATCATAAGGATAATTAATTAATTAATTAATAATAATTAAGAACAGTAATGTTTTAGTTGCATTGTGTATCATAATATTATTCAGTTATTATTAAAGAGGTACTTAAAAGGTAGACCTTAAGGCTAAGTTCTGATGAGGCACTCTATGATTCATGTATTATGTAATAAAGCAATCCCACGTACTTTGCACTCTGCACGACCTCACGTTGTATTAATTTTATTTGAAACTTGACGTGGCGTGCGTGGGCGTTCGTGTGTGAATATCCAAGGTACTCGTACTAGAATTCTTTTTCTTCTTTTTTACAACTACGATGACATTTTAATATGACTAACATTCTTTTCATTCGTATTACAATTACACTTTTAACTAAAACCGTATTTCTTTTTATTTGCGAGTTCCTTCGTGTAGCGCACAAGCGTACGACCAACGCTTGTTTTACATACAACACGAGAAACGACTTTTACGTAAGATTTAAGTTGAACATAACTTCAGCTTTTAGTTTTAGTTTTAGTTAGTTTAGACTTTAGAGTTAGTTGGAGTCTTGTAGAGTTGTTGTGTACACCTGACCTGACTACACTGAATAACACAATGTTATAATACGAATATTTTATGAATAATAACTTAGAAATTATTATGTCATAATAATATTGTTATAGGTTTTGGTATTTGAATACGAAGGACATTGAGTACGTTTTCTTTCATACATCCACAATACAATTTTATGATATGAAGAGCACTGAACCCTGCGTGGGTGGAGATCTAACTGAAATATTTTGAGCGTTTTCTTTGTCTCGAAAAATAACTATCATGTACGACCTAGTAGTTGTAGTTTACTGTTACTTTTACTTACCGTCAGTTTGTTACGCAGTTTTAGTTTAGTTTTAATATTTTATTTAGTAGTAGTAGAGTGGTATAATTGTTGTAGTGGTATCTATATAGCATTCTTAGTTAGTCTTATATTTATACAGTAATAATAATAGCAGGGTCTTTCCTTCTTAGATATTACACTTTAAATCTACTGGCTAACATACACATTAATATAATAATGACTGTAATGCTAAAGGTACAATATATCTATACAGCTAGTTTAGTATTTACTTAGAATACACTCATCATATCATCACTATCGTCATCCTCATAATATATGTATAATAATACTCTGATCTATTTTAATAATAATTTTATATCTTATCTGCACAGCGACACTTTGACGTGTTTTTCTTTGAAATCATCTGTGTACAGTTTACGTTTACAGTTCCGTGTGTTATTGTTTTCTTGAGAGTTTGCTTTTATTTTTATTCGTCGTCGTCTTCTTCCTCTTCTTCTGCCACTTCCTATTTACAACTAATTTTCATTCTTTTAAATCTTCTTCGTCTTATTTTCGTCTTCTTAATCTTCTTCCTCAGTTATTATTTGTTATTAGTAATACTTTTGTTTTTGGTATATTATGTCGTAGGAGTAAGTTACTTTTTTACATAAGTAATAATAGACTTATTCAGTTTTTACAATAATTTTCTTATAGCACTCTGAGCGACTACTATTTGGATGGATGAAACTATCAAAAGCTTTTTTTCTTATTCTCTGGAAGTTTAAATTACGGCCGGTTTTCTATATTGCTTTGGGTTCAGTTGTCAAGGCGAGTTTTTATTTTCGAGTTGAAGGCTTTTCAGGTGGGGCGCTGCTGCTGGAGGCTACAAGACCAGCACCACCACCCACACCACCCGAACCACCACCACCACTACCACTACTACTACTAATAACACCGCCTGGAGTCGGCGTTGTCTTTGTCGTCGTTGTTGCTGCTGGCGGTGCGGATGCTGCTGCTGTTGTTTTGGGTGGAGCAGGAGCAGTGGTGCTGACGGTGGCTGAAGAAGAAGGCAAAGTGGGAGGAGGGAGAGTTGTCGCAGAACTAATTCCTGCGGCTGGAGCAATTTTAGAAGGGGCTATCGTGGATGTTGACGACGAAGGGACACTCGGAGGAACTTTAACAAGTCCTGAGGTAGGAAGAGGCGTTTTTGATGAAGTTGTGGCGGTGGTGGAGGAGGAGGAAGTGGCCGCTGCTGCGGGAGCTGGTGGAGGAGGAGCTGAAGCAACCGGCGGTGCATTTGCTAACGATGGTCTCGGCGGAGTACCTGCTGAAGAATTATTGTTGATGGCTGATGAAACTGAACTCATTGATGGTCTTGTTGCTGCTGATGATATTGAAGATGCCGTGGTTGTTGTTGTAGTTGGAGTGGGAGTTGTTTTTATCAAAGAGGGGGGCGGCGGCTGTTTGTCGCTTATTTTTGTTGTTGCGGGAGCCAGTGGCTTTGGCTTTTGCAGCTGAACGGGTTGCGGTGCCATGGGTTTTGTTGTCGAAGCTGACTTTGTATTAAAAGACGTGGTGGCTATGGTTGGAGTAGTTGTTTTTAGGGTGGAAGGGGGAGGAGGACCCTTGAGAAGTGCTGACCCCCCTTGATGACCTCCACCACCTAAACCACCAGCCGGCGATGATTTGAATGGAGGAGCTGACAATGTTTTAGGAGGGGCAGAACTTGAACCGCTGTCGACCTTGAGCTCATTGGTGACCTCGGATTTGATGAGGATTTTGCCGGGGGGACTGCAACTTCCACTCGAAGGCAAAGACTCGTCTTTCTTTTTGACTTCGTCGACGTTGTGAAGAGTTTCAAGCGAGGCGAGAAAACAATTCTCAGACTTTGGGCGGGGAAGATTGACTTTGGCCAGAGCTTTGGTCAACTCCTTCATGTCGCATTTGTCTTTCTCTTTGTCTTTTTTGCTTGACGGGGGTGGCTGCGGAGGGGGAGAGTCTTCGATTTCATCTTCTTGGTCGGCTTGCTCTGACAATGCAGTCACGATTGCAGACACACTTTGATCTTCTCGTTGAGCCACCAGATTTGGATTCTTACCAATTTTATTGAGTCTGTTACAAACAAATAATTTTAATTTTAGTCTTACTCGTTGTTGGCCATGACACGAAATTTCTGTTTCTACCGATTGAAATTGAAATAAATAAATCTGAGGCTGAAATGTAAAATAAGATGAGACTGACCTTTCTGCAGCGACGGACTCCATGGTTCTGCGCATGAGAGGGTATTGATCCAGAACTGTATTGAAATGCTCCACACTCAAGGAAAACAAATTGCAGTAAGTTTCTGCCCGTACGCTTGCAACCCGTCTGCACAAATAAACACCAAATGTTCTGTAACTCATGACCCACTCTTACAAGTTACAAGTTACAACACAACATGCATAGAAAATAATCCACGAATGTAATGTTGCAAAGAATTTGCATTTTTTATGGAAAATGACAGAAAAATGCATTAGAAAATTAAGGGAGATCCAACCTGGCGTTTGTGAGAAGACAGATTTCGCCAAAGTATGAGCCGTCGGAAAGGGAAGTTGCAACATCCCCGGAGGCCATAACAATGTCGACGATTCCCTCTTGAATAAAATACATCTTCGTACCTATCGTCCCCTCTTTTATTATTATGTCTCCTGTCGCAAAACAAGAGCCAACACAATGACAGTTTTAGGTTTACGTCTTTTAAAGTCACTCTCTCATTTATTTCGTTGCTAGGTTGAGTTTGAGTGTGAAAACGCGTTACCTGGTTGGAAGACCTCGTACATGAGTTTGGTGACAACTTCAGAGACGAAATCAGCGTCAGCGTGAGCAAAGAACGGCACCGAGGCTACCAGAGACCGGCAGTTGTAATTTATCACGTCCTAAAATTCGTTCATTGCACTTTTTATTTTTCTTACAAAGTTCTCATTTGTCTTTACGATTTCGTTTTACTCACCTCTCTGAGTTTCTCTGAGAGTTCACCCAGAATGGCATCTTCGTCGAAAAACTTTCCTTGGTATCGGTGTTCAAAGTATTCTGTTATTCTTGCCCGCATGTTTCGAGGAAGTTTTCGGTATGCCATGTACTCCTCCACTTGTTTTAACTAAAATCAAATTCGCATATAATAAATTAATAAAAGCTGCTAAGGTACAAGAAGAAAGTTAATGGTTTGATGACAATAAAAGTTGAGCACCTTTTCTCGGTACTGCCTCCTGGAAGAATCGAGACTTTGAATGAGATTGGTGGCGTGTCCGAGAAAAAGAGCATAGCATGTCGCCCCGGAAATCATGGACAACATTGTGAGCCACATGTCAGTCAGACTCTGAGGGGGAAAGCGTCCATAACCAATGCACAGCATATGAGACATGGCTTTGAACAGCGCCCAAGAATACTGCTCCAGCCAGAATGCATCCTAATAAGAAAATAATAAGAAAATAATTATATTGGAGGTTATTACAAATAATTTAAATTCTGAAACTTTTGAAGACTAAAACTGAACCTGGAGTTCATTGATGGCTACCCAAGAGTTGCTAGGAAATCCTTGGAGCATAGGCACGAGGAATTGTAGGCACCCAGACCAATGACCAATGAGGAGCATCATACAGATGAGATTGAAAATGCGCATAAAGACCGACGCCATGTTGAGAAACTGGAAATTAATGAAGGAAAAAGATAAATGTGAAAGTCTCGCAGTTTGAAGTGTTGATGAGATTGAGTGTTTGTAAGTTGTTTTGTTGTTTGTGTGGTATTTTGATTTTTGTTTTTGACTATTTGGACAATTAAGCGAAACACAAAGGCATAGTTATAGAGAGCGAATGATTCACTGGCCCAAGCGTGGCAGCCATGCAGCGGAAAACGAAACAGAATGAATGGACTACTTGGAATGTTTGAGAGAAAGAAAGACTCGTGCACTACAAAGGGAATACCTTGAGAATGAGATTCTTCCCCGAAAAAGGCTCCTTTTTGCCGAAGGAAGTCGAGTCACGGCGTTCTCGAGTTCGCTTTTGGTGCAGACTTTGACGGAGCTGTGAAACACGGGGAAAGGGTCACATACATTCATTCCTTAAACAAAGGTTCCTTCAACAACCAACAACAAACCTAACCAACAACTAAAAATAAACCAGAAACAGCCGGGCACACCAGTACAAACTCCTGTGCCCGCCTCAAATCAAACTAAAACTAAAACGCTTCTCTCTCTCACCCCACAACACACACAAATCACAATACAAATTAAAACCAATTATACTCAAAATTAAACACAAACCCAAAATGCTTCAGCACAGGCTACACTTTTGCCTGGCACTTTCCTATCACCCCTTCGCTTTCACTACGCAGACCCAGCCCCAATAATCCACTCAAAAATCCTGCCTTTCACCTTTATTAGGGATTTTTGTTTTTGGGTGTGAACAACAAACAACTAACATAGTGAGTAGTGCTAAAGGTCAAAAGTCAAACAGAGAGAGCGAGAGAGAGAAGTGTGAGAGAATAATCGAAAGAAGTGCATTGGTTGGTGTAAGGACGGATTTCAGAGTTTTTTGAACGTTTAAATGGATTCGACAGAAATGTTTCTGTTGAAAATAAAGGATAAGAATAAATAATAGAAATTAGCATAACATAAATAAATGACGTGACTCATCTTTAGAATTATAATCAAGACAAAGAGATTGGAGATGAAAGTAATTGAGTAAGAGAAGAAAATTTTCGAAAAAGTATTTGAAGAAATAAATTTTACTCGACGGACGATGAAATGAAGAGAGATGAGATTGAGATGAAGAAGAGAGATGAATGAATGAAGATGATAGCCAAAGCTAAGCCAAGCAAGCAAATCAAAACATGCAACTTATTCTTCTGAAATATTCTTAGAAGAGAAACTTTTAACAAAAAGGAATCATATAACAAATGTACCCATTTTCGTACGTTTAATTACATTAGTGATTAGTAAATGTTCAAATACCACAAAAACAACAAAGAATTAACTTTTCATTTATTATTTTAGTTGTGCCAAAGTTAATTCTTCATTTATTGATGAATCAATAGCATTTCAGTGTGGGGAAAAAACTGAAAAAAGTAAACAGTGAAATCATAATACACGAAACGAATAAATAACATAAACGTCAAACGATAAAAGGTGAAACAAGAAGGGAGGAAGAACTAATCTTTAAAAAAGAAGACATACTAAATTGAATCATAGATTATGTGTACAATTGCTTTTTTGTTTCCTAATTTTGCAGAAGGTGCTAAAAAGCTCAAAGTTGCTTTAAATGATGATGATGATAATAGTAAGAGAAATGAATGGAAATTCGATATCTAGTAAAGTCAGAGAACTGAGAGAGAGAGAAAAAGGAAAAGGTAATTTTGGCTTACGTAGACTTCTTCCCACTGGGACACGTAACGCACGAGACGGGACAACCGAAGCAGACGAACCAAACTCAACAATTTCACCATCCTCAGAATTTTCAGTGCACGACCCGCATGAATAAACTGAAAACCGTGAACATTGTCGCTAAAGTCCTGAAACAACAACAACAAACTATCAAAATCCCATCAATTCATCTCACACAAAAATACATTGTACACGGACATAGATACAAATACAAAACACAACTTACAACACAGAACACACTTACTAAATGTTACAAATGTTACACAAATAACAAAAACTAAAATACATACATTCAATTCAACAGTAAAGTAACACACTACCAAGTAGCAACATAACGTACAAACAAAGTACAAACATACACAAAACACAACCTCCAACTCACTCAAGCAGAACAAATTCAAGAAGAAAAGGAAAGGGACAGAGTCTGAGAAGATGGGACATTGCACATTGGTAGGACTGTAGGACATTATTGGGACAATTGAGATTTTGAGATGGAGAATGGAGACGATAGACGAAGGAGAAAAGCGGAAAGTGATTAAAGTGAAGGAGTTGAAAATAGGTGAAATCGGGTAGAGATATAGGGACGTGGGATGTTGGATGTGGTGATAAGAAAAAGGGAGGAAAAGACGTCTAAAGACAAAAAGACGTGATTTATTATTTACACAATATTCAAGGTAGCAGACGATGAGAACGATGTAATCAAGAGGAATGGATGAGATTAGGTCAAGAGCAAACCAAGACTTGAGATAATGTTTTGCAATCAGCACCGGATCCAGAATCACCTGCTCAGCATTGTCCTTCAGCATTATCCCTACATCACAAATACACGTACAATCTTTTATTGTCATTGTCATTCCCTACTCCCCCTCCAATCCCAAATTATCCATTTCCCCTTTTCTATCTCATATTTCTAATATTACACTCAAACACCCCAAAAAACAGAAAAAGAAGTGTGACCTGTTCGAAAGTTGACGGCAATGTCAATGAGGAAGATGGTGTCGGAAAGGCAGTTGAAGGCAATCCAGCGGATGCTCAGATCGTCTCTGAAGAAGGATATCGCAACGGGCAAAATGATCAAATTGGCCACCAGAAGTAGCAACATGCACAAGTCCCAGTAGAACCTTCATTTTATTAGCAATTAAAATTAAATTATAGTTTTGCAGTCTTGTACAAGGGAGATAAGTGAATGAATAAATAAATGCTATCTCTCTCTTTCCTCAATTTCATGAATTTCACTCTGAATTCTGTTTACAACAAATAAATAAATAATGAATTATGGAGATACGATGAGGGGAAGAATGAATAATAAAAGCAAAAGGCAGGAAATTATTTTGCTTGTTATAGTTTTGTGATAGTTGGTTTGCATGTATTTATGATGATCAAATGAAACAGTTGTGTTTGCGTATTGCGTCCCTTTGGAGTGTTCAACATTCTACGAACATTATCAGAACATTATAAGAACATTGTCAGAACATTATAAGAACATTGTCAGAACATTATAGTCACATTGTCTTTAGTCTTTGTATGATTTTGAAGTGTGGTAGGGAAAGGATTGGCTATATCATGTATACTATTTGATAGTTGTTTTAGTTGTTTATTTTGAATTAGGGGAGTGTGGTGTGAATTTTGAGTGGAGTGAATGTATTGTGGACAGTTTGCGGAGAAGTGACGGTGCGGGGAAATGGAAATGAATGGAGGACTTATTATTCTCATTATTGTTAGCGAGGAGGGCTACGTGTTGTGTTTTAGTGTAATTTGGTTGTTTTATAGTGGAGTTGTTAGTTGGAGTCTGGAGTCTGAGTGTGGTAACTGGTGAGTTGCCTGGAGTAACACATAGAACAAGATGCATTGTAATGGAGTGGCAGTGACAGTGGCAGAGACAGCATTTGAGAGGAACATTAATATTTGTGTACAGTGCGTTTTGGGTTTTGGATTAATTAGAATGTACGGAGGACGGAGACTGGAGGCAGAGAAAGACAAAGGACTCTGTCCTTCCTGCTCCTGCCACACAACACAGCCACTTGATGACTTTCTCCGTACTTCTCCAGCAGCAGTCCCTGCCTCTCCACTTGTTCCTCCACTTCACTTATCCCACCCCAAACACACTTGACTTCATTGCCTCGCAACACCCGCCAACATGCACGTACCCCCACTGCCCCTACACTGCACACAACGATAATAGCCCTCTCCGATACTCTCTCCTTATTACATCACACACTCTATCCACTCTTTCTCCAGACCCTCCCTTTCTCCAGCGCCTCTTCTCTTAATATCACCTGTCTCTCGGGACAACTGCAAATTAACTCTCCCACCGCATTCTCCAGTCCCGGTCCCAGTCCCACTATCTCTTTCCATATTTATTCCTCCACTCTACACACAATTTCTCCAGGACTAGTGCCTGTTTCTATGCTGGCCTGTTATTTATTATCCAACCTGCCTTGTTCTTGTTGATTAGTGCTATGAGCTCTTCCATTTCACCTACAGCTACGCCTTTTCTCGCTTACAATTCTAGCCTTCTAGCCAACTAACAAACTTAGCAAGCACTCGAGTGTCTGGCAGACTGCTGTGTATTCAAAGTGTGGAGTAACTGGAGTATAGCAGAGGGTTCATAGACTTTGTGTATAAAGGTATAACGTGGAGAAAGTAAATTATAAGGGATTGAATTGACGGGTTGTGGAGAAGAGAGAGAGAGAGAACATTTTGGGTGGCTGCCTGTCTTGGGAAACTGGAGAGTATTTTTTGGTGTGATATATTTTTACCTGAAATTGGAACAAGGATGAATGATCCAATGGCCCGCGTTTTTCTGACGTATTCTTTCCTTCATAAGGGCCTTTTTCGAGCCGAAGAGTTTCATGGCAAGTTTGTTATCCGTAGGTTGGAACAACGCCTGGAGCTGATTTCGTAAGAAAGATGGTTTTGACTCGCTCGTGGAGGCTGAGGGGTGGAGACCACCCGCAAGTCTCTCTAAGTTACTCATACTTGGAGTCATCGGCTCTTCCTTCGGTGTTCCGTAAAGGCTCACGTCGTCACCGCTAAAGTGCACTTTTGAACTGAAATACAAAAAATGTATTAGCTAGTCATTATTTTCCCTTCATTTTAAAAGTTTAAATTTGAATAAAATTACTACTTTGAAATACACAGAAAATTAAAAGGACTGGAGAATATTTGTATAAATAGGCAAATGGTAGAATGATGGAATAAAAAAAAGAAGAATATTTTGGGCGAATGTGTACTAATGGAATGCCATAGGCTGCAGACTTTCCCCGAATTTATATGACGTTCATGTTGATTGACTAAAAGACTAAGAACAGAGAAAAGAGAAAAGGAAGGAAGAGGGACGGCTACAGCGTCAAAGAAATAAATGAGAATGGTCTTAATATTGCAGTAGCAGGGCATTAAGTGGAGTATTGACTGTATTTATAGCTGGGATATTTGATATTGGTGTACAAGTGCAGTGTAGAGTTATAAATGTAACTGCACGGCTAAAATAAAGTGGTTGTTGGAAAGACACGAAGTCCGTGCAGAAAGATAGACAGTTGGAGAAAAGAGAAAGACAGGGAGAGACAGACAAATATTTTGCTACACCGCCATTCACCATACCACAAGGACCACAACCAATGCAAGAGGACGACCGTGGATTTCTTGCTTACTAAAATATGACTAAAGGCAATAACACATAAAAGTATAACGCATAGCTCCATGGCTCCATACATGAGCCATCCAAGGAAAGGATGACGACTCGTTTGACGAGGGACGACGAGGACTCCATGAGTATTTGGTGTGTCTTTGAGTGAGTGCGGTTAGGACAGGACTTTGGCAGTAGGACGTGTGTATTTCCACTAAAACTAAGCTAGAGGTGTGTTATTATTATTTGAGGAGTATCAAGTATTTGGAGTATTGCTGGAGAAGAGAGAGAGAGAGAGAGTGAGACTAGACTCCTGGAACCTGAACATATAATATTTCATAAAAGACACAAGAGAAGGCACAAATCTAACACAAGAAGAACCACTGTGTTACTTTCAGTTGAGTTGTGCAGTCACAACATTCCAATTCCAAGGAACCTGGAACACGGACAAGAACAGAGCAGGAAATTTCGGAGTGAAAGTAAATGTTGGTGAGCGGATAGCGGCGAGGTGGTGTGGAAATCAATGAATTGCAATGCACCCGACCAACCGACCGTCGACTGTCGACCGACCACGCTAAATTCTTTCTTTTCCCTACGTGCAAAAGTAGTTTGGTTTTAGTTTGTGTGTGGAAGAGCCTACGCTCCGAGTTGGTGTGTGTGTTGTGTGTGTGGAGAATAAAGGAGGTGCAGCTGGAGAGAGACAGAGTACTGGAGGAGAAAGGTTTGGCTGACTCCGGAATGTTGAATGTGAAGGAGATAGTGTGTGAGTGTGTGTGATGATAATGTAATGGGGAGATAGATAGATTTGCTATTATAGCAGTTAGCAGTTACTAGGCAGTAGGCACATGAACATGAACTATGAACATGAACTATGAACATTTCCAACATGCATTGGGTTTGGGTGGCCAGTGGGATGGATGGATGGCATGGAATGGATAGCAAGTGAGTGGAACTAACCCAAAGTCAAGTGAAGGTATCTGTAGCTGTGCTGTATACATGTACACTTTGTAGACATGCATGTGTAACTGTGTAACTGTGTAACTGGCTATGTTTGAAATGTATGTGAGTAGTGTGTAGTGTGTGTGGGGCAGAGTATGTTGTTAGTTGTTGATGGGTAGAAAGGAGGAGCAGCTAGGAGCCTTGTGTCTGGTGGTGTTTGGTGTGTGGTGCTGGAATGGACTGGATGGATGTTTGTACGCCAAGGTAATTTGGGGCAGGGAAGAAAAGAAAGGTGTGCAAAAGACGAGATGTCTATGTGGAATACTAAAATGAGAATACATAAAAGATACACGAGGAACAAAAACGGAGACTGCTCCCAGCTCAACACACGTTCTGCCACTCCATACATCCATACACTCATATACACTCTGCTTCAATCCCATCCTCACAACAACAACTACCAAAACTGCCAACCCAAAACTCACCAGAATACAAACGAAGGAAATGACGATGTAAATGAAGTTAAAACGACTGTTAATGAACCATCTGATGAAATTCTCCTTCAAACACACATCTCCTTCTTAGTCTTTGCTCTTTACTCTCTCCATCCTCTCCTTCATCCATTCATCCATGCACACACATCCCGAATTCCCGAATCTTTTCCTTTCCTCCATCTCAACTCTGCACACAGTCCCTTCCTTTCACTCAAACATCTTCTTCATCTTCACTTCAATCTCTTTACACATTAAACAACTCTCCTCCTAGATCTGTCATTATTTACTCCTTGCTCACAACACACAATTCTCTTTCTTCTTCCTTTCCTCTCCACCCACCTCCTCCATGCACTCTCTCCTCTCCTCGTCCTCATCCTCCTCATCCTCATCCATTCTCCAGCAAATACCATCACTTTCCACCTCTCTCTCTCACTCACATTGTGCACATAGTATCTAACACGTAATATCTCAACTATTCCTCCATCCCATCTCTGCATATGATAGCGCCCTACTTAAAAAGTTATGTTGCAACATTATTTTAAGCGTATGTTGGTTAAACTACTGTTAGTAATTGCCACATCATATTATCATCATTCGGGAGAATAACTTAATGTACAGCCATGCTCAAACATCAAATGCAGAGTGTAATAGGTGCTAGGTGGTTTTGAAACTGAAAGGGAGAGGTGAGTGAGGAAATGTGTAGATGAAATATAAAGAGGTTTGTTTAAAATGTGATGAGTGTAATTAAGGTGTGTTGAAAGCGGGTGATTGTGATAATAATAGTTGTGTGAGGCGGAATTGTAAGTTTGGAAGGAGTAATTGAAAAAGGGTTGTAAGTTGTTTGAGAAAAGCGAAAAGCGGCGAGGGAGGTGGAGGGGAATGTGGATTGCTTTGGTGTGGGCTACCTGAGAGGATGTTGGTGTGCCTTGTGTGTAGTGTGTGGGATGCCTGGAGGATGGACTGGAGTGTGAGAGCCCGTTGTACGTGTGTGCAGCTATTTGGGCCGAAGAGAAAGGGAGAGAGAGACTGAATGGACGAAGACGTGGAGTATTGTAGTTTCCTTCTTTTGCGAATTATTGGGAGTGGAAGTGGAGTTGGTATTTTGGTATTGCATGGAGCATCAAAAGTATTGGTGTATGTCGTATGTACAGTATGTAGTTGGTAGTTCCAGTAGTTTGGTAGTTTGAGTTGGGAAGTATTTGTGCATTGCATTGCACGGTGCTCTGGTACATAGTTGTGTGTAAGTTGTGTGTATGCTGTGTGTCGCTTTTGTGGTCGTCGTTTTCGTCGTCGACGACGTCCTCGTCGTCGTTTGGTTGTATTTGTTGGATGGACGGATTATAATGTGCTGTGGCTGTGTGCTCTGCTCTCTCACAAGGCTTAAACCGCGGCTTTAGCTTTAGCTCTCCTATATCCCCACGATCGATAGCGATCGAAACCGAATTGGAATTTCAGCGAAATGTACACGCGTTTTTAATGCTAATGCTCTCCTCGTCTGGCTGTGGCTATATTTATACAAGCTCTATTGCACAGCCACTATATCCTGGATTACTCTACGTGGTCTTTCATGGCTACTTCTCCAACACACCACACTCCTACTACACGGAATACCAGTACCACCAACATTTATAACGAGTAATGGCCCAACAAAACTACACGGAGACCCATCTCAAAGGCTTTAGCTTACGTCTATTACCCACATTCTACACAATGCCCGCCCTGGCCCTCACTCCGAAACCCACTCTCACTTTGCACTCTCAGTCCACTCGGCAGGGCTCAGCTAAGTCCGTCTCTTTAATGTTATGACTTTTACAACAAAAAGTCCAGCAGAGCAAGAATTACTCCTTCTTTCTCCTTCGATGTTCATACACGAATTACAACACACAGAGAAAGAGGAGTGTGGTATAGTGCTGGAGAATACTGGAGATACGCTCTCTCACTCAGTGGGTCACCATTCTCAGCATCAGACAAATATCTCTACGTGCATCTCCAACACACTTAGGACTCCTAGCCCATATAGTCCTAGCAGTCCTAAGTCCTAGTCCTCTCTCTGTTTACAACTTCACTTTTTCACTTTCTGCTCTTCACACTCCAACAGAGACTCTACACTACACACGTATAGACTATGAGCTATCTACATAAATACCTATCAGCTATCAGCCACCTAGCTATACGGATGAGGCAGAGGAAATAAAAGGGACGGGAGTTTTGTTGTTTAGATTAGGGATGGATGTTGATGTTGGATGCTGATGTGGGATGTTGTGGAGACTGGAGGAAGCGGAAGAATATTAAGGAGGTTGGGGGCGGAGTGCGGCTAGAATGTCGTAATTTGAGGACTGACCCGGACTGTTCGTTATTACGAAAGTTCATGGTGGAATGAGAGATGAAATCGTCCTCAAAGTCTTCAAGAGAGTCGGAAGGATTTCTGTGGCTGCCACTACCGCCGCCGTGAATCGTCGGCGAGGTCGGGTGCGAGAAGTAAGACCCTCCGTAAGGACATCTCACCCTCCCGTTCGTCAACACACGGAAAGAGCGATGGTGACGTCGGTTGAGGCTGCTGCTGCTCTCTCGCTCTTCTCTGCAAATAAACCACAACCCTTAAGTCTCCCAATTATTCACAACAATTACATTCATAGTTACCAATCTCCTCATAAATACACAGCAGAAACATCTCAGGACACCCCGCTCCAAACTCCCTCCGCCACGCTATGTCATTAGCTATTCCTACTCCCATCATTACTTTACGGCTCTCCCGAGGCCCAGACCCACCACAACACATTCATTCGCCAGTCCCACTCATATCTTTCACACTTTCACACAATACTCACATTAACGCACACACACACACTCAGCGACTTTTTACATTCAAACTATCCCACACCGTAAGACCATAACAAAATGGAAGAAAGAAAAGATGTGGAGTGTCTATCAAAGTGTTAATGGTGGCGGAGATAGCGACTGTTCCGGAATCCACTTCTTGGTCAGTGGAGACGCCATGACCCTGATGACGAAAAGGACGAGGTTGTCCATACAGGACACAAAATACCACACTCGACCCGTCGTATTTACAAGATGTATGCTATACTCTATGTAGTTATAAGGTGACAGAGGAGGATGAAAACAATCCAAAATGAGAGTAGAAAATGGTCGAATGTTTTGGTGGTAAGGAGAGTTTGAATGGATGTGGATGGGATTTGAATAAATGAATTCAGAAAGGTGAAGGAGAATTCGGAGATATGAGAGGTGGGCACTTTTATTTGTAAGAGAACATGTTGAGATGAGTTGAGTTAGTTATACCTTGATTTGTTTTGGAATTGTGTTGGTGTGTCGGTATAAAATTAGATTTGCGATGTGGTTGTGATGTGTGTGGAGACTGCGAGTGTTTGGGAAGAAACTAAAAAGGTCATTTGTATTTGAAAAATGAAGAATACGAAGAGAAAGAAGAAAGAAGAAGGCGAGACGAGAAGAAGTGACGGACTGACTGACTTCTCTCTTCCAGCACACCACACCGTCATGCGGACTCCGCTCTTTTCCTCTTTATATCCATTCCATGCCTTATGCCTCACACTGATATTCTCTCTAATATCAATACAATTCTCACAACGCTATAACTCCGATATTTAGACTCGGTCTTAGACTCAGTCTTTCCCAACAACCCAACCACCACAACCAGTGCCAGAACACAACTTCACAACTATTTTAGTCAGAAGACTGCTCTCCAGCCGAGGAATAGCAATATTCTTCCACTACACCACCGCCACTATCCACTCCACTGCCAGTCTACTAGCTGTAGGTAGTTGGCAGTAGGCAGACTACTTCGGCCTAGGAATTAGGAATATTGGAATAGACCTAGAACTAGTTCTGAGCAACTACACTCCGTACACCAAGTCGCTAGTCCACATTGAACATTATCCATCCTCGTCCCTAGCACTTCTTTTGCAACGGAGCCGAGTTCTGGATTAGTTGACTCGACTGCTGTGGCTGTGTGCATCTTCTTCCTCTTCTCTCATTCTCCGCTCCATGTGCAATGTGTGTCCAAATAGCTCTGGATGGACGTGGACGCAGCATACTCGCACTGTGCAAAACTCCTCCAACCAAACCACCTACAACCTTTTCAACGTGGCACGGATAGCCGAATTGCAAAACCCGAAGAAGGAATAGCAAGGACAGGAGCAGAAGGCATTCCAGAGAGTTTGTGTGTACTCCATGTATTTTGAGTGGAAGAGAAAGAGAGAGAAAGAGAGAAGACGAACAAGAAGAACCATGTTGCCATTTTGTGGACGGGACACGGGCACACGGGTATTTCCAATTTCGTCGGTTTTCTCATGACAGCTTCACGAAGCACATACTTTAGTTTTCATATTATTTCCATAACAGAAAAGAAAAGAAAGGGAGAAGGAAAGAAAGAATGTCTTGTCTGGAGTCTCGTGCCCTGCTCGTCTCTCCTTCAATATTATTCAATCTTTTACATTGTCTTTCTTTTTAAAAAGTCAATTCCACAGGCGATGACACATTTCAAACACATCCTCCAAACCAGACACGCTTTTTCAATTTTTTCAATCATTCCCTAAATGTAATAAACTTTTCCATCTTCTGCCTCATACATATTAAATAACCAACCCAAGGATATAGGGCGCTTGTCGAAAAATCTTCCCCCCCCCCAAACACCTTTCTCCGTGTATCCTGAATACCCATTCTCCTTCACAACATCATCACTACACACAACAACTTCATTTACCTGTTTGCAAAATAGAAAGGAATTTGACTCCACTGTAGCGAGGTTATGCCACCAGCACCAGCATGCAGGTGCGGCCTATTTGTATATCGTATCGGAAAGGTATAAAATATAGAAATGAGGGAGTTATAGTTATAATGTGCACGGAGCAGGGAATAAATCTGATTTTCTCATTTTGTTTTCCATTTTGATGTTTTCGTCTGTCTTGATAATGCTGTTTCCGTTGAGTTATTGGTTGATATTGGTTTGGGAACATGAACAACACGGATTTAGATGAGTATTAGGGAGATAGAGAATAAAGAGAGAGAGAAAAGCGTTTTATTTGATGGTCGCTGCATTTGCATTTGCATGGGATGTTGGGATTGGGATGATGGGGTTGTATGTATGTGTACGGATTGTATGGATGGGTGCACACGGAGAGACTTTGGGAGCCATGGAGTTAGTTTTAGTAGGTGAGTGTAGAATGTAGAACATAGGATGAGTAGATTGTGTGTCTCGCTAACCTACATTCGCCAATATGCATGTCATAGCCTCATATCATTTACAAATAAAGCAAAGGTGAGTTCTCTCAACCTCTCTTCCGACTCACCCACCACTCCACTTGCCTTAAAACAACTGGAATCCCACACTTCTGAGTTTGTCAGAGAGAAACAGTGGAGGAGTAGAATGAGGAGGAGGAGGAGGATGCGCCACTACCGACCAACTCTATCCAAACCAACCATCAACCCAGTGCTGCACCCAGTGGCGCATCTAGGATTTTTACGGGGGGAAGCACTGTAGTTAATAATAACGACAGAATTATCAATTTAAAAATATTAATTCGTGTATTTAGGTAGAGGCATTTACTTTGTTGTGTTGCATCGCAATAGGAATCAAAGAAACTGAATTGCAATATTTTCTTGGCAGACTCATTTTTTTAACAAATATTTGTAGGAGGAAAGTTTTATGATATATTGAAAAGTTTGATGCTTTTTTAAATCTTCTAGTGTAGTGTATGCGTACAAACATGGTCGTATCTAGACATCCGTTTCGGGAAGCGAGAATCCCAAAAATATTAGTTTCTAGTGTTTGTATTTTAACCTGTTTTTTGGGATTTCGGGGGGGGGTCAATTGTCTCCCCTACAACCATGTTTGTAACCTCTATACTATTTATTGCTATTTTGATTTCACTTGTTCTTCATATTTAAATCTTTTTCGTTTACATCTGTAATTCAGACCGAATAATTAATTTTTAACTAGTGCAAACTCCGATTTTACAGGCGGGGGTAGAGCCGCATAACCTGTTACTAGATCCGCCAATGACAGTAGCCACTGCCAAGCTACTCATCAAACGACTTACTCAAACTCTATTGTGTTTGTCCTATATAATATAGAATATATCTTTTTCCTTTTGCCCGACTTTTCATGTGCAATACTGACTGACGGAACGAATGTAGCGACGAGTGTTGTCTGCTTATGTATGTATTCCTTTACTCTTACTCTACTCTCTCAATTTCTCCCGAACCGAACCCGATGCGATACCTGAAATAGTTGGCATAGGTAATAGCATTCATCGTCCTTCCTCAATGGCTTTACACAGATTCTATGTCATCCGAGTTGTAGGCTACAACTGCTACGTGAAGTATTTACAATAATCACATTACACTGTATTTAGTGTACTGCTCCCTTAATTCCCATGTTATTCTCCTCTTGTCCTACACGTGCACTTGTACTTGATACACCCAAGCCAAGTACTTGGCCTTACCACCATATATTACATCCTCCTTTCTTTTTACTTTGCGCTATATGCTCTCCAAACTGTGAACTAAAAAAGTCTCCTCTCTCTTCCATGGCATGGAATTGCTTTGTAGGATAAGCCATAGCTATGGCGGGGTGCAAATGGAAGTGAAACTGAAACTGCATGCGTCCTCCACGGACGGATATTCCCGAGTAATAAATTAAAATAGAAATAATGGACTATCAAAGCAAAATTATTGGCCGGCATTGAGAAGCTTTGGAAACATCTGCAATGCAGAAAGTCTAAAATGCATTGGAGAGAAGAAAAATAATTTTTTAAAGTATTTCATTGTCGTCGGATGGTCTGGTCGGGTCCTGCCCTCATTTGCATTTATTTCAGTGAAACGGAGATCGAAGGATAAATTGTAAAGTTATTTGAGAAGGTTTTAGTAGTAATAGAACGGGAGTGCTGGAGAAGTGGTGGCAGTAGCCAAGATCATTACGAGTAAGTAAAAAACAAGTGAGAGAACAAAGGAGGAATAAGAATTCGAATGAATTGACTACAAACACAACATCCAAAAAGAGCGAGAAAAGAGTTGGAGCTGCACGTGTAAAAACTTTTTCACGGCTCCACGTAGTCGCTGGAAGAAAAACTTTTTGGTTTTCGCAAACTTTGTGTGTATTCCACAACTTGGACTCCGACTCTCTTTCTGACTCTCAGTCCGACTCTCCTCGCCTTTTTCTCTCTCTCTCCGTCTCTCTCTCTCTCTCTCTCGGGCTCGTATTTCAGAGTCTGCCTTTCTCTGAGTTCTTTTAACAACCCTCGACTCAACTGAACTGGACTGGACTGAATGTGGAGAAGACGAGAAGAGGAGGTGTGTTGTGCCAGTGTGGAGCTCCTCTGGCTGCTTTTGGCTTCTGGGTTTGTGTGAAGACATTCTGTATCGATTAATGTTCCGCCGAGAAAAGAGAGATCGATATGGTTTCCCTACTCGTCTCGTCCTCGTCATCATCCTACTCTCCCTCCACTCCGACTACTACACAGACTACAGACTGCACAGACACACTATCCACGATACACACTGTATAACATACACACTACACACTACACACACACATAGTCACTAACTCTCCCTGTGCATTGCACTACTACTCCACTTCCAGGCTACCCATATTCCATATACTCCCTATCCATTATCCATTCTCCCGAATATCAGAAATACACACCACACTCAACTTACTACACATTTCATTCCAGGCTCTTGTTCCTCTTTAGCTGTAGCTCCTCCGGAGAAATATGCTGGAGCCCGCACTCAAAATGCACTACTCTACGACATCTAATACACAAAACGGAAAACTACTCCAACCAACAACTCACAATGAAACGAAGCTACAGATGGGGACCACTTTTTAATTCACTTCATTAACTACCCATTTACTTTCCCTGCACAAACTTCCTTTCCTAATCAAATCATAATTCACAATATCACTTTCCCCTCCATTCAATCCTTTCCTCAATTCTCACTTCCGCTGTTATTTAACTTTTCTTCTTTGTTCTTCCTCCCATTTTATCACACCCCCGATTTGCACTTCCCAAACACAAACATCACAAAACAACTTCAAACTGTCTGAAATTACAGTCTTCGCACACTTTCCTCCGCTTTGTCCTTTCTCCCTTTCACCTTTCCATGTGCCATTCAACAATAAATTATTACTCCTCTAATTAGTTCCACCCCAGTTCCAGACACACTTATGACACATACTTCTAACTCGTGACTCGTGTAATAAAAACCTGCAGTTTACATCACATATTGACTTTTCCAACTTCCTGTTCACATTTTGACGAGTTATAACAATGCTAGCTAGTAATAGGTAATATGTAGAAAACAGGGAGAGTTGCTAAGGTGGATAGCTGTCATCTTTGTCATCCATTCATCCTCTACATTCAATTGCCGTTTGACCTCATCAACATTACAATATTACGAATTATGATATACACTTATTTAACATGTGAATATCATAGCTGATTTAGTTTCATTATAGTTGTACTTGTACATCAATGAAATGCATATTTAATTAGAATTTGAAATAATTGATAATTAGTTTGGAAAGGGTTGGAAGGGGAAGGGGTAAAAGTAAATGATAAATTGTAACAGTAACTCACGCAGAAGCCCATCTTTGAAGTGCAAGTCTTTTTCTTTTGGCGTCCATGAACAGATTCAGCTGCAACTGAGATTTGACTCGTTGTAAAACTTAAGAAATGTCTTCTCAATTTGTTAACAGGAGCCCAATGCATTTCTCATTTATGGAGAAATGACATCAAAATGACAAGTAAATTTTTTGCTTGCAACGAATGTCACCAATTAATTGTACATTACATGAACCACGATCGACGATTAGTGAACACTAAAACTAAAATGAACTAATGAAGATGAATCAATTACACTCTCAACTCTGAACTTTAACTTTGCTAATAAGAGTATAAGTATAAATGAAGAAAAGAAAGGAATGGAGTCCTTTCTCCGTTCTCCTTCCGCTCCCGCTACTAACAATGAATAATAAGACTAAGAAGAATTAATTAAGTTGTATCTGTATGTAATTTGATAAGTGTGTTGAGTTTGAGTTTGTAAAGGGTGATTGTGGAGTGTGGATGTGTCTATTTCTAGGAGAGTTGTTGTTGTGATTGGTGTAATGACGATTGTTATCTGCCGTCTGTTGGGAAGATTGAATGTGTGATATTTTATGAGGAGGAGGAAATGAGAAGTTTGCGGATGAAAGGCGAGAAAGAAGAGAGTGAATTGATTGAATATTGAATGTGTGTATGTCGAGTGTTGTGTTGATGTTGGATGTTGGGATATTTGGGAATGGGTGAATGAAAAAGTAAAAGCTTTTCTGTGTCTGTCTCTTTCTGTCTTTCTGTGTGTCTGCGTGTGTTTTGAGTGCGTGTCGGGAGTCTGAGTCCGGGTCTGTCGATCCTCGTTCCTGGAATATCTGTTGCTGCTCCTGCTTCTTCCTCTCCTCCTCGTATCATTCTTTCATTCTCTGCCTTTTGCTTTTCCCATTCTATTCTTTTCTCACGTCTCAACCTCAACACTCGCTTTCTATCAACCAAGTCCAAGTCTTCCTTTCCGTCTCAGTCCCTCCACATGCGCACACCCACCCCCACTCCAATCCTCGCTCCTTCCGCCGTTTCTCGTCGTCGTCGTCCACGAGTCGTCCCACCGAATAGAGATAAAGTACAGTAGAAGAATCGGCAAGGCAATGCATTAACTAGGCTCTGGTGCGTGCCATGTA
>JAQFYB010001659.1:0-30682 GCA_034694085.1 Pogonognathellus longicornis
ATTGATTTATTCTCTATTAACTACTGCCTGAATCGTACATCTAACTCATTCCTAATGTAGAAAACTACTGGAGCGTAAACAAAATGACGGTACCAATAACGTTTACTCTCGTATACAAAAATCGCTAAACAAGCAATCATCAAATATGAATATATTATGAAAATTTCTTTAAAATTCTTCAGTGATACTTTCTCTGCCGTTGTTGTTTTGATCAGCATGTCTTCTTGAAAAGTAATAGGTCGAAGTATTTTCCTCCTTGTCAATTTAATAGACTCATTTCCGGTTTGTAATGTACTGTTGGAAATAATCAACTTATTTTTAAAATTTTCGTACCATCTGTCATATTCTCCACTTTCAACGAGATATGCAAATTTCCTGTAAAAAAGTTCTGCAAAGAAATTTCTTTTAATGTTCCAAAATCCTATGAGTAAAAATGATTCAAAATCATGGTTAACCGACACAAAATATTTACTTTTCATCATAAGTGTCTCTCTAAATATCATGGCGTAGATTTCATCATCAACAACTGCAAATTGATTCGGTACAACCATAGTTGCTTTGTCAGTATCAATTAAACCCGTATTAGAAATATCCCTTGCAGACTGCACCGGTCCTTTACGGAAATACAATGTCCGATTGTATAATTTTTGGTACAGTTTCTTTGTCTGTTGCGAGGCTGAAGACATTATAAAATTCGGGAGCAATCTAACTTTTAAAACTGATGTCATATTGTTCAGTGAATTCGGGATTTTTCCAGGATAGATTTGACCCACCGTTCCAATTAGAATTTCACTTTCCAAAAGTTCTAACAAAGTCCGTGGGGCATACGGTGGGGAAGTTGTTGTCAACATCGTGAACAATCCTCCTCTGTAGAAATTACTTACAATCATACATGTGACGACCCAGTTGGCAAAAATAAATCTTAGTATTGTTTTTCTCCCGGTTAGTTTGTCTGTCCAGTATTTTTCGCACTGATCAATGAATGCAACGGAAATCCAGAAAAATTTTGTGCAAGTCGAACAAAGAAACGTTTTTACGAATTCTTTCTTTACTTTTTTCATTTGTTTTTGATTCACGATTTGAAATAATACTGCATATGTTATCGCGGTAAATACCGTACAATTCCATAACCATTTGTCCATCGGATGAAGTACTACAGAATAGCCTAAAGATTTCTCGTCAGTGGAGAAAATAGCGTAGCAATAAGTCACCTTTTTAAGACCTATAGGAAGCCATAATTGTTTTTGGAATTTATTGTCGATTTCGGATGTGGGATAAAAATATGTTCGATAGTAGTCCCAAACGGGAATATTTTGAAGGGAGGAATTTGATGCCGGATCCCATACTGTGTAATTTAGATTTCCTGAAATTGTGTACATAACGCAAGGAAATTCTGGAAGTGATTCGGAGTATAAAAATGCTGTACAACACTTTTTCTTCACATTTTCAACGAAACCAAGATTGTGCGATACAGTTATTGAGTTCAGGTTGTAATGCAGTTTTTTCCAAGTCTTATTTATTTCTGAAATGTTTCCTTGGACCGGAAATAGAAATTGTTGGTCTCCATTTTGAATGTAAGGGCAATGCATGCAAATCATGAATAAATTGACATCTTTGATGTACAGAAAATATTTTGCCTCCAGGCTGTAATTTGATAGCTGAAATTTTAATCTAGAAAAATATTGTAAGTAATTTTGGTGGTTGTCAGAAATGAATACAATGTAATTGGGATTATTGTTGGTAATAATGAAGGATTCCAAAATGTTTCCCAACAGTGGAAATATTTGGTCAATAAAAATTACTGAAATAGTGAACAATAAATGCCTCATAGAACTAATAAGCTGTAAAGAATTTTTCGGATTTGAAATTCCCAATAGCGTATTGTTTGCAGTTGTACTAATTACAGTTGGAAACTTTACAGAGCTGTGCAAAATATGAGTGATTTTGTTTTGAGTCTTTAAATTATGAAAGTCACTTGTAATATGAACAACACAATTTTCAAGAAAATCTGGTAGTAATCCGGAATTTATATTTAATCTAGTCGACAAAACTCCATAAAGATAAAATAGTACTGCTGTTATTACAGAAAATTTCATTGTAGGATTTGGTAGAGTAAGTACAACCAACATTCAACAATAATATTCAATTTTTGTAGAATATGCGATGCAACCTTTAAAGGGACGTTCTACACCATTGGACTACGAAATCGTTTTCCCGAATTTGCTTAATTCTGTGATAATTGCATTTGACTACTCGGTTAATAAAAACTGTCATTGACAGAGTGACTATCGTCATCATGCTGATGTGAATATGAAGTCTATGGTACTAGAAATGATAGAAATGAAATGTTATGAAGTTTAATAATTACAATGAATTAATGATTTCGTGAATTTGCTCTATTAAGATTTGCCATTTAGGTTGTAATGAAACGTTACTGTTATACATAACGTAGATTGCATTACCAATGAGACTTGATATATCAAGGTACTTTACCATATTATATTGTGTATGAGCCAAAGCCTTCTGCAGTTTCTGGGGGACAAAATTGGATGATGTATAGTCGTTGGTCGTGCATGAATCGTGCTAGAACAAATTGAGCATAGAGTATAGTATAAATCAATGAAAAATAGATTCAACTAAAGCGTAGATTTTTTTCCCCAATTTTGATTTGCTCTGTAATTATTTTTCTGAACTTCGGAATGGGGACAATTACTTTCCGGCCCCTATCCTGTATGCGACCTTGATCCGTAGTCCGTAGTAATATCCTGTACATGATATTAAAATTGCATTATCAACATTTCACGCGATTTCAATTTAATTTTCAGTTATATTTCAGACAATAAGTATAGATTTATTTTATTCGAATGCTTGATGTAAGAAATAATTTATTTCGAGTGTAAATGTTTAATGGTATATGGTATAGGTTTTTCGCGTTTCGATTCGATCGGGGTATATTTTCTATTTGTTGCTCATCCTGACTCGTCAGACACTCCAATAATGAATAATAAAATGGAATGAATTACACAATTTATTAGGTTATTTTATTACACACGGTTTGAATTAATTATTTGATATCACACTCTTTTAATAAGACACTGTATTTCAAAATATGAATTATTAATCAGAAAACGTTTGCTTTCGTATAGAAACACAGCAAAACATGTCATGCTCATGTATAAATAAATTTGAAAAATTTCTTTTAAATGTGTCAAAGAAACTTTTTGGTTCTCTTGTATTTTGACTGACAGATCTCCTTGAAACGTAATTGGACGAAGTATTTTTCTTTTTGAAAGTTTAATAGAATCATGTCCCATTTGCGATGAATAAATAATGTGATTATTTTTACTATTTTCATACCACCTATCATATTGCCCGCTTTCAATTAACGAGAAAAGTTTACTGTAGAAAATTTCAGCAAAAAAGTTTCTTTTGATATTCCAAAAACCGACAAGAAGTAATGCATTAAAATCATGGTTAACATGTACAAAATAATTACTTTTAACCTTCAGTGTTTCTCTAAATAGCAACGCAAAGATTTCATCATCAATGATAGCAAATTGTTTGGGAACATTCATAAATCCTATGTCTGTGTCAATCAACCCGGCATTTGAAATCATTCTAGCGGACCCTGCGGGTCCTTCAGTAAAATACAATGTTCGACTCAATAATTTCCGAAACAGGATCTTGGATTCTTGTGTTGCAGAGCTCAAAATAAGTTCCGGGAGCACCGTATTTTTAAATTTAGAAGTCCTATTATCATTGCGACTGGGTCCCACCGTTCCAATTAGAATATGATTATTTTTAACCAACTCTTTTAAAGTTTCCGGAGAATACGGTGGGGACACTGTTGTTAAAATTGTGGCCAAGCCTCCTCTGTAGAAATTACTGATAAACATGCAAGCAACGAGCCAGATGGAAAATAGAAACTTTAAAATAATTCTTCTTCCTGTAATTTTGATAATCTTGTTCCTATCACACTGATCAGTGAAGGTCACTGAAACCCAGAAAAAATTTGAGCAAACGGAAGAAATAAATAATTTTTTGAATCCCTTGAAATCATAATTTAAAATTTGAAATACGAATGAAAATATAATAATAGTGAGGATTGTACAAAGCCATAGCCAGCGACCAATGGGGAGTATAATAGCTGAAAATCCGAATGAACTTCCATCGCTTGAAAAAATGGCGTAGCAATAATTTATTTTCTTTGGACCAGTCGGGAACCATGATTGCCTTTGCCACACGTTTTGCTTCATAAAAAAATAATCATACTCACGGTAATAATCCCAAACGGGAATATATCTTTCTGATGAATTTGTTTTTGGTTTCAAAGGATCGTACACAGTGTAATTTAAATTATTTGATACAACTGACACGACACAGGAAAATTCGGGTAGAGACTCTGGATAAAGGAAAGCTGTACAACTTTTTTTCCCTTCCGGTACCAGAAAGTTAAGATTGTGTGATACAGTTATTGAGTTTAAATTAGAATGAAGATTTTTCCAAAAAATATTTAATTCTGTGATGCTATTTCCTTTGACAGGAAATATAAATTGGTGATTGCCATTTTGAATGTACGGACAATGCATGCAAAAGGTGTACAAATCGGTGTCATTTATATATAGAAAATATTTTGCTTCTAAACTATAATTCGAAAGTTTAAACTTTATCCTTGAAAATAATTGTGAAGAATTCTCCAGGCCATTAGAGATAAATATTATGTGGTTGGGATTATCTCCAGTGTAAATGAAAGCCTTTAAAATGTTTTCCAGAACTGGAAATATTGTGTCAACAAAAATTATTGAAACTCTGTTTGATAAGTACCGAGTTGAAGTGAAGATTTTGATGGGAGGTTTGTCAGAATATTTTGGCCCCAGAATTCCTAGATGTGTACTGTTTGTGGGAGTTAGTATGGTTGGAAATAAGGTGTATTTATAATTTGTGTTCAAAATGTGAGAAATTTTATTCTGAACTTGAAAAATTTGAAAATCTCCTGTGTAATGAATTACACAATTTTCTACAAATGTTGGTAGAAATATAGAATTATTGTTGTTTAAAATCGTGCTTGCGAAATTGGTTTTTGTAGTGTGTAAAACTAATAATGGTAGAATTATTTTTAATGTAATTGCAGAATAATATCCCATATTTTGTTCTCTTTACAGTTTAAGGTTCTATAGAGGTCTAATAGCAAAAACTTTGTATGATGAATTAGAATGAATTTTATCATATAAACATTTTCCGTTTCCCGTGCGAATGTGGTATTTATTTATACAAAGAGATTAATTTGAATAATGTTTCATTATTTGTAAGTACTGTCGATTTGCACTCACAACTTGTCACAATTCTCATTATTATCCAGTTTTTACTTATCTACTTAATACTTAAACCGACTTTCAATAAACAAGTTAAAATTTTGTCAATTTGTATGCATATTTACATTATTTTAAGCTATAGGACAATAATAACAAAATATAACAAAGAACATCATTAAAAAAATTATTAGTAAAGAGCATAATGCACCAAGATATGATAAAGACTTAGCCCCAGTATGCACTCTTTCGGCTATTGCCATTTTTCCATTGATGTTCTCTAAATTCTCAGAACAAGCACATTGCATAGAATGCACAACAATAAACACTCTGATGGCTTCTCCAATTAATTTTTCAACTTTTAACAAATTCCCAGCAACAGAAGAACCTTTTAGAATAGTTACCACTTAAAAACGTTTCTAGTATTTAATTAAAATGTCCCATGAAGCATCTTCCTATCTTGAATAAAATTTAATTGTTCAGGCTTTAATTTAATAGCATTCATGTGATGCAGGTGCGTAGCCAGCGGGCGCACAGGGTATGCGTGCACCCCCCAGAATGCATAGAATATAAAAAATTAAGTAATTTTGTCTTAATCTTTGATGTTTAATTTGTTTAACAATAGTAATTATTTATTTCATCATTAGGAACAGAACACAGAAATTCAATATGTATAATACTAATACAATTCATCATAATGATAAAAGGTCATGCATAAACCACATCGCCCAAAAATCCTACTTTTTACATACATCTCCAAAACAATATATTTTCACTTTTTCCCCCAATTCAAAATAGCTTACCCATAATACATTCTTTAAATGTATCCCCTTTTCAAAACGTAGTTTGTGCATGACCTAAATCATCAATTATAATATTGTCCCTTGTCCCTTTACACACTAATACCCCAAACACACTGGCTAGTTATTACTGTAATTTCTGCGAGTTTATATAGATCATTCATATTCTTTCGTTTCATTAAGCAGCTTTAATGTATAATATACCTCTACCTAGTACTTAACACGTTAGTATTTATGTATATAAAATATAGGCAAACAAAATACGCTGGCATAAAAATACATACAAAATGTTTTACAATTAAAATCCAAAATTTTGGCCTGCTTCGAATGTTTTAAAATTGCCATAGCTCACACCTTGTCCATGTTGAATGGCTTGGTTAGTATTGGCGTAAAAACCTGTTGGACCTGCGTTATAAGCAACATTACGCCAAGATCCGGATGGGTCGTCTACATTGTAAAATCCATTGGTATTGTGACCATCTTGAGCTTGAAAGTGAGGAAATGGGGCAGAGTTGACATTGTAGTCAAATTGAACTTTGCCATGTGGGCCCTTTAATAAAAAATATAAAATTTTAAATCCTTGTTTATTTATTTCCGATTTTTTAAAATGTGTAAATGCAAACTGATAAAACTCTTTTGGAAAAAATAATTTTTGCATGTATGTCAATTTTTTTAAATGAGGACTTACGTTGTATTCGTCGGTAAACTGTTGTCCATTTTCGTTTCCAGCATTTGAATTGTAATCCAAAGTATTTCCATTTTGGTAATCTTCAGGATTATTGACGAAATTAGAATCCTTGTGGAAATCTAGCTGTCCTGCAATGGCTTTAATGTTGACATCCGGGGAATTATTATTATTATGAAAATCTTGATGAGCTTCTGATTTTGGAATAAAACTGAATCCCTTCTCATGTTCTTCAGGAATACTTGGAGTTGGAATAATAAACGTTGGAGGTCCAGGGAAGTATCCATTATTATTGTCATCATGATGTTTGTGTTTCTGATTCTCTGGTTTAATAGCCCTTCCTTTGTGATTTTTATTATAGTCATCATCTTCGGGGTATTTTCCTGCATTAAATCCACTTTGAATATTTGATCTTGTTTTGCCACTTCCGGCACCGTATGTTACCGGACCCGTAAAACCTGCTGCTGTTGCACCAGATGGGCTTTTGCTTATAAAAGTGCTCATATGGTCAATAAATTGTGGTCCATTCAAGTCCTTTAATTTGGTCGCATCAAAACCTTTACTAAATTGACTTTCAAACTGACTGGAATAATATTCACTGCTATCTTTTGGAGGAGATTTGTTGTCCGATAACGTTTGACTTGTCGTAGCAGGTGCGCCCTGATTTTTTTGGGAATTATCTTGTGCTTGTACTTTAGCAGATTGCTTCAGTTTTTCGTAAAGGGACGGTCTCGAAGTAGGAGAAGCTGAAGATGCAGACTTTTGATTATTAGGATTACAGCAAAATGATTGGGATATCACCGCAAGGACAATACACTGAAAATCAACGGAAATATTAATATTATTAAACATCATTAACTTACAAACATTGCTGTCAAATTTAAATCTTATTAGAAATTAAATGGGTACATTATTATTTCATAATTAGATTAGTAAATATTAGGTTATTCAATTCTAAATAATTCTACTAAATAAAATTTTGCATTTAATTCTGTTGTAAAATACTTTAAAATACTGAAATAATTCTATTGCTCAAATAATTGAACTTACCAATATGAAAAACGGAGAAGAATCCATTTTGAAACGTTTGGATGAAATAATCACAGAAACTCAGTGCATGGAGTGACGAAAACAAGCAAGTCACACAAGGAAATACAATTAGAGAGTGACCGACAGGAGAAATTAATTGTATTTGTTGTTAGTATTGTGACGACTGCAAGACTTATGATGTCCTGCCTGGTTGTGTTTAGTGACCTGACTTGACTTATGCAAAAGGAAATGAGGAACTGCAGAGCTACGTTTTTACTATGTAATAATATGATTGTATAACGAATTTTACATGAAATGCACAAATACTTAATAATACTGAATTACCTACTGAACATACAACCATAAAACCTAAACCTGTTTAAATTAAATTAAATTACAGTAATATTTTCTGTTGAGATCACATTACATGCAAATTACGCTTAAACAAATGATAATTGTCGGTATATAGGAAAAAGACGCCCGTCAAGTTCTTAAACACACTATAATACACACTATTTGACAGACTATTACACTACCACAACAATGATTATACATGTACACAAAACAATTGTTTCTGTAAAAGCAACTTGTGGAAAAAAATGCTCTCTTTGTTCCACACACGATGCAAGGTGTATAAATAATGTTCATGTAATATTAAACAAACTGATGGTAGTAATACTTTTAGAACAATGGACAGCACATTTCTTTTGTGCACAGTATTGACATGAAAGAAAAATCATTTGAGTATGAATGAAACAAGAGGAGTGAGTGAGTGCAATACAGAAAGGAAATACATTTGTCTTAAATAACGAAAGGGATTGCCATATTAATTTGATAAAGAATTAAATTATCTTACAACACTTGCTATTTTTAGTTCAAACGCATTGGAACAATTAAACAACGAAAAGTGTAGCCTCCTCTATATTTTATGCTCATAAAAGGAAATGTGTATTTCTCTGGTATTATTCTATCTCTCTAGTAAAACAATGTAAGTGTTTCATTAATTTTTTCAACATACAATTATAACTTGAAATATTTTTTATCGATCACAGCAATAGTATAGAATTACTTTTTAAGTTGTGATAAAAACACACTGCGCTACCTCTACAAGATTTTTTAATTTCTTTTTTATCTTTCCAACTGAATAAAGGTGTGTGTATGTGTGCATTGTAATAAAATAAATAAGTTTTACCTATTAATACCTCTGTGGGTGGTTTAATTGTAAGTTCAACTCTCGCACTGTACATAGGTATTAGGTATGTGTATAAAAACTCAACTCTAGTTTCAATTCAACTCACCAGTCACCACATATTAATGGCACTCTACTTACCTTTCACAAACAGTGAAGATTAATATTTTTATTGCTTTATTTTATTCTAGTTTAGCTATATAGGAGAATATTATAGCATTATCTTTATAAAAGAATAAGTTTTAATGCATACACAATAGAGAGAAGATTAATTTTTATATTGGACTCAAATGAGTAGTTTTGTGCATGTTTTGTTCATTTAGAATCACACTATTTATGGTACATGACTATGACTTCTTTTTGTCTGCACATACCAAGACCGTATTTAGGATTCAATTTCGGGAGGGGTAAAACGAAAAATTTTGCTATTTTTTGTAAAATAACCTATTTTTTCTGATTTCGAGGTGGGAAATTGCTTTCTTTGCCATCCTAAATACAGCCTTGGTACATACACTTTCATGAGTGGATTATTCAGTGGATAGTCAGCGGAGTTCTCATGAAATTTCGCTTAAGAAAAGCATTTCGTGTAGTTTTGTTAAGCTTTTAGTGTAGTTTGTGAATTTTTATTGGCTCACCCCTAATAAACTCTTCATGTAAAATCCCCAACTACTATTAATAATGACATTATCGTTGCTCTATTTGATTATCTGCCATCGTACCATTTAGATATTCTTTTTTGCTATCACTACCTGTACATGGAAAATATAAATCCACATTTAGATTGTTTGCTCTTGTAAACGTAGCATACAAAAGACAGTCTTTGGTAATACTAGGTAGTAATAATAAGTTGAGATAAACTTAAAACTAAAATCCCAGTACTTTTAATAATGACTTGAAAAATATGTATAGAGCAGAAATAGAGACAAAATTGTTCTCTTGTACACTGCTGTCGGTATATAGATGCATAAAATGTTAGGTAGTCCTCTTCTCGGTGCTTGTTTAGCTAATTAGAATGTTAGCATCGTTTACTATGCACTTACTTACCGTTTTGGACTCATTAGATGAAGCACGTAGTGTGAAACTCTAAAGCTCTCAAATTATACTCACTTTTTTACGCTATGCGATACCTTAAGGTCTGAGTCTGCTATAGATAACTGTTGTTTTATTTTGCAATTGCAATGACGTTTGTACTAATTGGACTCTTGTATTAATCTGCACATTGCCAGAAATTAGAGTAACACTATGTCTATATAGTAATAGAGGCATTTATAATAACATAGAGAAACTTTCGCTTTTCAACATACCTGCTAATAATACAACATTACATTAGATTTGTGTTTGTTTAGAACTTTGGCTACATTAAGGGAACGTGTATAAATGAAGGGGGATGGGGTTCAAAATTCATGACAAAGGATACCTTACGGACAGGAACAGCCAAAAACTCGGAAAAGCAGACAAAGAGAGGGGGTCAAATAGCCAAAAATACCCTTCTTATAGTAAAAAATATATTTTAATGTGGTAGTATATTTATTAATCTTAATTTAATCTTTATTTTTAGAGTTTGATGAATATACATAAACAAAACATTAGAAATTGGAAAAACCTCCATTACAAAATAAAATCTTACTTTTAATTTAATGACCTTAAATAATTTTACACTTTGATAGTGATATTTCCACATTAGTAGTAAAAACAGATTATCGAATGAAACCATTTTTCCTGTTCCATTGAATTCATTTTGTATCTATTACAAATCGTATAATATAGGTACTAATTGAAATAATAATGACTTCGTTGAAATAGTAATCAATTTTTTCTAAATATAGTAAAAAATGAATATATTATTCCATATTTTTAATGAAATTGGTAAATGTGGATGTACGTGATGTCAAGTAGTAATGTGTAAATAAAAGAGTGACATTCTCAAGAACTGAACACGGTCAGTGCCAAAACTTCTACGGCATAAAAAGGAAATACAAAGTTAGTTGGTGCAGTCAATAACATAACGTACAGAAGCATTAAAATTTTAAATGTGTAGGTTAAAAATGTATTTCGTATATTTGTGTGCAATATAAAAATTAAATGTTTCTATGATTCATTTCTATTTGTATTTCTATACTCTCTACATTTATAGTACGACATATTTAAACAAAAGTTTCATCGATACTCCCTATACTATGTTTTTATGTTAACGTAGGTGCATCTAAAGAAAATTAAATGATTTTTACAACATAAAGTAAAGGTACTCTGGAATTGTAAGGAAGCTGCTATTATAAACTTGAGGATTTTCACACTCTAATTATGCCATAATAAAAATGTACGGACACTCAAATTTAAATCTCTAGCTCTATTTACTGCCAAAATAACAAACTATGGTAGTGTATATGTAAAGAGTAGAACTTGAATATCTATCTAAGCATAAAACGATCATATGAAAGCATCAAACTGTTACCTTATTGCATAAAAGAATTATTAAATACTAATATTAACATTTTCTGATTATTTAGCATTTCATTTTTATTGTCAACCATTCATTCATATCATTGAGCACACATATTTCATAGTATACAAGAAAACGAGAACAAGAACATACAAGAAACAGGAAACAATAGTCAAAAAGGCATTCAGTAGATATTACAAAATCCGTTGCGACTCCACTCAAATAAGTAATAAAACAACGAGTAAGTCGCTTTTTCAGTCAAAATCAAGGTAGGTGATACAAAATATAGAATTGAGCTTCCTCAAAGTAAAAGCAGACAGATTGTATCACAATCAGAAATATGAAACCATGAAATACCCATATTTACAGGTAAATCACCTTAAGGTCATTATACAGTAGTACTGGAGTCTTTAGTAATTAATAAAATGTTGACTTTAGAAAATACTGAAAAATTAATGGAGTATTAATTAGATCACTTCACTTCTTAATATAAGATTGCACAACGTCGACCGATCAGGTATTTTCACAGATTTAATGACCGAGTCCACCGAGTCCACCACCAGCATGTCCATGAGGATGAACATTTGGAGTGCGGTGAACATTAGCACGGAAACCTAAATATAAGAAACATTACATTGTAATCGTAAGAACAATTTACAGTATAGTTTCATTGATGAAACAAACGATTCCTTACTGAAGTATAATTATTGGTCTTTTAAAGGGGATTTAAATAAATGTTCTGTTAGATAGATCTACCTATTCTAATTATACAATTATGTATTTTTTGTTAATGTATTATTACCTCCATGGTCGGCAACATATGCAACTGTTCTCCATCCACCACCGGGTTCTTGAAGGGAATATTCTCCTTTGACATTTTGCCCTTGACGTAATTCAGAAGCCATTTTGTTATCTCCAGTGTGATGATCGGAAACTCCGTAAGAGTAAGCATAGTGTGGGACCGACTATATAATAAATAAAATTCAAAATTGAAAATAATGTTGAAAATTAAATCAATGGTTACAAATGATGAGTCAATTAATAAATCTCTTACGTAATGATCTTGACCAATATCTTGATGACCACCGCCGTGTCCATGACCCAATCCTTGTCCATGTGCGATTCCAATTCCACCTCCATGTCCTAATCCGATTCCACCACCTCCATGTCCGATTCCAATTCCCCCATGCCCAAGCCCAATTCCTCCTCCATGTCCTAACCCGATTCCTCCTCCATGTGCAATTCCCCCTCCATGTGCTAATCCTATTCCTCCTCCATGACCTAACCCGATTCCTCCTCCAAGTCCTAATCCGATTCCACCTCCATGTCCTAATCCGATTCCTCCTCCATGTCCACCTCCATGTGCTAATCCGATCCCTCCTCCATGTCCACCTCCATGCCCTCCTAATCCGATTCCTCCTCCATGCCCACCTCCATGTCCTAATCCGATTCCTCCACCATGTCCATGTTGCACAATATGACCATGCCCTTCATTAATCCCTTGGCCTAATCCCAAGCCTTGCCCACCATGATGGCCGCCATCAAATCCTGCTCGGACTGTGGGTATAGCCATGTAGGATATAGTCATCAGCTAATCAAAGAAAAATATAATTTTATTGGATTCTAACAACATAAATAAGTACATCATTGGATAAACACATTGGGTATAATAAAAATGAAATTTAGTATTTTTATGAATGTTAAAATTTAAAAAAGTACCACTGGCAAAATCCATTTTGGAAGAAAATACGCCATGTCTGCTTTTTGTGATCCGAATGAAAAATTATTGTTAAAAATATATTGTAGGTTTAACTATTTTGCCTGCACTAATATATTTTATAATGTGGAAGCACTTGAAAACAGGGTATAACTTTGAACGTGTTGGAAACTCTGAAACTTGTAGCTGTTTGAAGTAGTTATGGAGAAGTCAAAGCTGGACAGTTGAATGTGACTTAGCTTGAAGAATTTTTTCTTTTATATAGTTATGACAAAGAATCTCATTATGGTATATTTGTACCTTGTGTGGTAGTACATAAAAGTACACATGCGACACTACAAGTGTAAAAGGAGTTTGCATTAAGGATCTGTTCACCTTAAATTCAATTACTGCCACTTAATGTAATTTGGGTACTCGATCAAGATTTAAAGTACAATCAGACGTGTGTGTAATTGTATAATATAATGCATCCATTAAGTTTGCTAATCTCTTAGAGTAAATACTACTTCCTCTCAAATTGTTATTTTTAATGATATTTTGTCTGTGTTAATTTGAAGTGTAGCAGATTGTTGTAGAATAATAAGTGTGAATGAAAGAAAGACCTACAGCACTGTTTAGATATGCTAGGATTACAGTACTACACTCATACTATTAGTCTAATATGTATGTGTAACAATTACACTTGCAGACTGCATACCACACGGCTATAATTACTTCTTGTGTAGTGTCGGCCAAATTTTCTCGTGTTAAAATAGGCTCGACTGATGGATCTGACAAAAATTGGTCGTTGCACTGCAAAACACATCTACCTGACGTTAAATTAGTTGTGTTCAAAGTCTTTTCACCGTCTCACGAGACACAACACACATAAATCCTGAGTTTATCTGCCATATCTGCAAAATGTTATTTACGAGTGTATTAGCAGTGTAAGTATTTTACTTGAGGTACCATATTCATGTATGTATACACAGATGTTTAGATGTTATAGAAATTAATGTACTTTGTGTACAACTAACTTAATTTCATTTAAAAGCTTTTATGATTTCCTTATGGTACATTAGTGCCTTATTGTTAGTACAGAAGCGGAAAGTGTGATGTGTAGGACTAATAATGCCCTTTGTAGTGTAAAGAAAGATAGATAGGTACTAGGTACATATTGAAAGTAAAGTTATTTTAACTCTTTTGGTTTTATGGTTTATTATCTATGCATTAAATAATATTTTATTCTTAATTATTTGTAATTTGTATCGCAATCTCAACAGTAAGGAACGTTCAACTTTTCTTTTAGGCATCTTTGTTCCGCTGACGCTGTCATTAATTTTACCAACTGTAATACAGAATCATCATAACGGACGAAGACAGTAAATCATAGAAATAGTGTTTGTGTATCTCAAGGATTTATTGTATTAATTCATACCTAAGATATTTTCCTGTTTCCTGCTGTAATAATAGAGCAATTTTTGTGTTGTGTAAGAAGTATATTGAATCACTTCAAAGAAAACTTAAGATCTACTGGTTCCTAAATATATACATAGGTGCTACATGTACAACATAATTTATAACAATGTAACATTCGATTGTTTAATTAAATGAATTTTTGATGCAATTGATTAAAAAGAAATTATGTATTATAAAGACAGCGTTTTACACGAAGAATTTTATTTTTTATTTATAACAATTATTGGTAAATTAGGTTATTATTTGGAAAGATTTTTGCAAACACTCTTGCAATACACTAGAAGAAGTAACGCGATGGAATAATAACTTTTAATCCTTTAAATTCTTACATATTATCTAAATGTAAAAGAAGACTTCACTTCAGTTAATTGTCAGTTATTTATGCACTTCGCGTTCAGCGAATAGCTAGGTATGATCTTCTGGTTATTATTCTGTATGGAAGTAGAAATTAAAGTAGAAAAGCTTACATTCATATGTTGTAATTGTAGCTTTAACTTGGGGAATCTATTTGTAGATGAAAACATTTGACTACAATGATCAAATACTTATAACTGAAACAATTTTATAATTCACATATATATTTGTGTATATATACTAAAAACAAAACTACCAAAATCAGTAGTTCAACTTTCATATCCAATTCATTCATCATTTTTGTTGGTAGCATTATTAGTGGGTATATAGTATGGTAGTCACTAGCTGGTAAAGAATGTAATTTTCAGATGATTTTATAAATTTGAAAAGCAATACACTGCTAACAGTACCAACTACCAAATAGAAACTACCTAAGATAAAGGAAATACGTTTCTGCATTATTATAATACTAAAATACTATCCTATAAAGCCGCATTTTTAAGTATAATTGAAGTGATAATCATTAAAATCCTGATGAATGAGTGGTAATTATTGAAGGTATGTTCAAAAGAGTCCATGATACAACGTAATTGCAAAATAAAATCTTAATTTCAATTTAATGACTTTAAATAATTTTACACTTTCATAGATATTTCCACATTAGTAGTAAAAGCAGATACGTGTCCGCATCGTAGTGCCATTAGATTCATTCTCTATAAATTACAAATCGTATATTATACTCATTGAAATAATAGTGACTTCATTGAAATAGTAAGCAATTTTTTCAAAATACAGTAAAAAGTGAATATATTATTCGATATTTTTAATGAAATTGGTAAATGTGGACGGGTACGTGATGTCAAGAAGTAATGTGTATATAAAAGCGTGACATTCTAAAGAATTGAACACGGTCAGTGCCAAAACTTCTACGGCATAAAAAGGAAATACAAAGTTAGTTGGTTCAGTCAATAACATAACGTACAGAAGCATTACAATTTTAATGTGTAGGTTAAAAATGTATTTATTTGTATTTGTGTGTGTAGTATAAAAATTCAATGTTTCTAAGATTCATTTCTATTTGTATTCCTATACTCTCTAACATTATAATACGATTAAACAAAAGTTGAAGTGTCAACGTCAACAATAAACTGAGCTGAAACTATCATGAAAGTCAGTAGAACAATGATGATAATTTTTTTAAATTCGATTATAGATATGTATGTTACGGCTTTTCGCGAAAGTAGAACTATAGACTCGGATATGCTATTGCTGTATGTAGTTCATGTGTTATACCTACTACTACAAAACGAGACATCAATATGCTACCAAAGCCTATTTAATTTCAAACTCAATTAGGATGTATGAGATGTATATTTCATCCAGTACTGTTTAAGATATCTCTGCCATATTGCAAAAGAAAAGATGTTACATTACTATTCGTGAGTCCGTCTTTACTATTTGTAAGATGAATGCAGTTTATTGTTCTTCCAACAAGTTCAATAAGTTATTTTATTTTCTTGAGACGCAACTTGTTATTTATATTTTTTTCCTCCTCCATTATGTCATGCATTAGTTAAGTATTTCTTCACTGATTTTTTCTGTTTTTCCTAATTAATCGATATCCATGAGATTTACCTTTGTATGTGTACCTGCTATTGATTGTCCTGCATTAATAAGTCGGTTGAACCATACAACTATAAATCAACACCGACATCAATTACAATATTTATTACCCACTTTCTATAATTTGAATGAAGTAATAGTCAGGTACACACTGGTTTTTTAATTGGTCTGCGCAACAAAATCATAATGTATTTATAATGAAATGATTTTTTAAAGGCATCACTAATCTATTAATGTCACTTTTTGACATTATTACGTAAAATTGACAAGAACAGTATTTAGAAACAATGTTTCTGTCACAAAAAATTGTAAAAAGTAAAAACATTGTTTGAACTCAAATGAGTATTCTAGATACTTTTATTTTTTCCACAACCATAACGATGTTACATAGAACAGAAAACCATTCTTAACTATCTGCTATTTATTTTAAGGCAAAAATTTTCAGGAAAATAGAGGAAAGATTTTCGTGTTTGATTTGATTAGCAGCATCAGCAATTGCAAACCTGGTATATAGGTATAATGTAGATGATTTTATGATTTATTATAATTATTGCATTGTATGATTATTGCATATTTTGTCAGCTTACAATTAGTTGTATACACAACTGACTGTAATGAAATTGAAACCTATGTGTAAATCAATGTAATGGGTTTAAATGAAAATAGTAGAAAAAACTGTTGGGAGTAATTTTTAGAAAACTTTAGCCTCAAGATTTATTTTCACATGAAAGTTACTAACAGAATTATTTTGTTCATTAATTGTTTGAGTATAATGGTCACACAATAAAATTTCGTACAAAAACACACACTCTCGTTAATATTAACGACGATGTTAGTCATAAAGGTCAATTTCTACAGACTGTACTGTACTTGCAGGCAAAACTCAACTTTTGCTGAAATTAAATGATACTTTAAGTTTGATGTGAGTAGAGTACTACATCAAATTGCAGAACTTTCACACAGAAAAATCTTGGAACTTACCTATCTAAAACTTACCACAAGAATTAAATGAGATGACTAGAGATGTACGAAAATGATACAAAGGCAACGTGAGGATGACATTACACAAAACTAAAAAAGTATTTTTCTAGTAATGTTACAATTACACTCACACAGTTGAGATTTGTACTCGCACAAATGTAAATATATCGATAAAAAGCGAAAACAAGACAGGTACATAGTTAGCAACAGACCAAATGACAAAGGAACCTTCTACTACGGATACGAGTGTTAGTGTAAGGTACAAGGTTGAAAGTGTACAAAAGTAACACTAAGGGACATAGTAGATTCCATGCACACTTGTATTTTAGGTAAAAATCGTAAATAGGAATAATAGGAATAATGATTTAAGGATTGTAATGACTCTATTGACTTTCTTTTCCGGGGGTTATGAGTATTTCCGTCTTAAGGTTTGTTGTAGACAAATTGGAAGTTTGTCTTGTTATTTAACCGTGGTGTCCGTGAGGGTGGTGGTTTGGTGTTCTGTGAACATTAGCACGGAATCCTCCCTTGTCAGCCCAGTAGTTGACGGTACGCCATGAACCATCGGGTTCCTACACAAAAACAGCAAATCTCATTAATAACTTGAATTGCTGTGATAAATAAAGCAAACCTTTTTCATTTCTTATTTCAATAATAACCTTCCCAATTAATTAAACAAATTGAAAATATCAGAAACAAAGAAAAAATGAAAAAATGTCTAAGAATATTGGAATGCTTGAAAATAAAATTCTAAAATGTAAGCAATCATTCTAAAATTCCTTTTAAAATCAAAGTAGTAATTTTGCATATTTTTAAACAGGTAAATCTGGAGATCGGAATAAAATATGGACGTAATGTGTATTATACAGACCTGGAGAGCATAGTGTCCAGCAACGTTATCTCCATCACGCCATTCGCTAGCTTGTTTGTTGTCCTTGGTCCATCCGTCTGTAATAAAATTAATGTATTGTATGAAAAAAATGTAAAAAAACGAGCAAACGCTCTAAAAACATTGTTGCGATATTCTTTGATTAAACTGTGTAGGTACTAACCATGAACTCCGTAGCTGTACTTGTACTTGGGGTAGGCCTGTAACAAAAATTGCAAAAATATCGTAAAAAATACAATAGTTTTATAAATCCAAAATGCACAATTGGGACCAAACCAATGAAGACTGTGTACTTGAGACGTTATAAAATACATAGGAATCTTACGTAGTAATCTTGTCCCCAGCCGTGTCCTCCATGAGCGTGTCCAGCCATGGCGCAAACAGCCATCATGACAACCAACTGTATAAAACACACAAGAAAATATAAGTACAAATTGCCCAAAAGTAATAATTGCTCACTGACTAACTAGAACTTTAATTTTAAAAAACACTGAATATTCTTGAATGAATGAGAAAAAAGTTGAAAAAATGTAAAAATTCGGTATATCACAAAAATGCAGATATTATTAAAGGTTTAGAAAACGAAAACACAAAAAATGTGTGTAAATTTGTATGAGACGAACTGTTTGTGTATGTATTGTGTGTATAAATCACTCACCAATGCAAGGGCGACTTTAGCCATTTTTTGCGTAAATGAAAAATTTGTTTGATTTGAAAACAAAATTGAATTCACTGTTGTGTTTTGGTAGTTTGTTACTGTGATGAAGACGTTGAGAAACTGATACCTTGGTGTTGGCAGGTCTGAACTTTTATACGAAATAACTCGGGCCAGTTTATTATTAATGAAAAGTGGATATCTACATATCTACACGAACATTTGTTGGTTTGTTGGCCTGACTGGTAGAAAAGGAAGGAAGGATTAAGACTCCTTAACTTGACTTTAGTGTAAAACTCTACATGTAAAACATACACAGGAAAAAGTAGCAATAACACACCAAAACTTAAAGTACTGCTACATAATAATCATGTAATAAGAGGTAGTAAGTAGATCTATACTTCATATAGACAAAAAGAAAGATAAAAAATCTTTCTTGTATGCTCGACAACAATTATAAGACACGCATTTTATGTAGATGTTTCATGCACTGCATGTAATTCCCTATCTAAGTACTTGTCTACACTCCTACTAATATTTACTTCGTTATAAATAATACATTTGTTCAAACAGACGTGTTACATTTTTTTCTCACACGAACATACATGTACACTAATAATATTATATTGTACTCTATTACTTATTTTCAATTTCAGTGGCAATGTATTCTCTATCTCTCTATAGCATAAGTGTGTGTTGTGTAGACAAATTGCAAGGAAAAATTTGTACAGGTTCAATTAGTCATTTTACATTATAATTTATAATCGTGGGATTATAGCTCTATAAAAGTGCAGTGTTACAAACAACATCCAATCCATTATTTTAGCATTTTACTACACGACATGTCTTAATGCACTTGCACATTGTTATCAAGATAAATTAATGTATGTGTGTATATATCTATGTTTCTTTTTTACTCTGCCTGCTTTGCTTGGTGATTGCTCACAACGGGGAAAATACATGTGCAATAACACACATACCTTATAATACCTATGTACAAAAAACACACAGAAATGGCAATAAATAATAATCAAATTGACTCATGAAGTGTCTTGTACAAGTTATATCATAATATTAATGCATGTTATTATATTGGCAGTAGTACTTTACACTACATACACCAATACAGAACTACACACGTAAAGAAAAGCAAATAGCCGGAAAATTCTCTCAACTCTGCTCAATTAACGTAACACTGGAGCGATCAAGGTAGAAGAAAAGTTTTCTAAAAGCTGACGAACCGTTTAATGAGACTCGGTCAGGTGTTGAGGAACTTGAGTCTCGAGTCATTTGTGTATATCGCAATCACACACACACGTGGCAAAAATAACTTCAAGTAGTATTCTTACTTATTACATGACTTAGTACATGATTTTATCTGTTACGGCACAAAGCACGTTTGTAAGTATACACTAAGTACCTACATACACATACCTACTACACTATCCTATACAGATCCTTGTACAGATAATACTAGCTATTATTATTATAACACAGATAAGTGCATTTCTTTTTAGATAGCTAACTAAGTATTTTAGTTAACTGTGTTAGTGTATTAAAGTTGGTAGGTATGTACTTACAATATTATGCAGCACGAAAAATAGTCTGTAAGTACACAGACACAGTAAATGGTTGCAGGAAGCAAAAAAATGAAATTCAAGCCAAATTCATTGATAGTTAATAGTAATAGGTGCATGGTTGTGCTGTTGTGTGATATAATAAGTAATGTGTGTTTGTAGTCGTAACAATAATAATGGTTCATTGATATTTTTTGATACGATTCGTGGATATTGTGTTAATTGTGGCTAACAAACCCAAAATCCTTACGAGCGAATTAATTTGGGCGATTAGATCTTTTGTAGCTGAGTACTGTGCATGTATTGAGTCGCTATCTGCTTATAATTCATTTAATTTTTGGGGATTTTAATTGATATCTTGTACAGACATAGTACACACTACATCTTTTAGTGTAAAAGGCCGTAATAAATGTACATGCACAATATTAAACGCCAATTTTTATCCGATTCGTTAATTTTCTTGTGCTATGTATTACGAGTATGAGCTTTTAATCCAGTTTCCTATAATACAATATCCTTTGTGTTTATTGCCATTTTTGTTGTAGTTTTTGGCTCTTTTCCCTTTCCTATATACTTTTATGAACCTGCTCAAGAAAAATTATTTGTGTTGTGCCGTGAGAATGTAATAATTGAATAGTTTTATTTTTTATACCTATGTGTTGTTGAGTGAATGAGTCTGTTTTGATATTTCTGCTCGAGTTCCTGTACAATTTAGTGGTTGTTGAGTTTTCATGTGATTTAAGGATTGTCAGACTATGTCCGCTTAGTAATTCTCCTCCAAAGTCTTTGACTACCTCTATGCAATTTAATTTGGAAGTTTTTTATGTCTTTTATTGCTTGTAGTAATGATACTTTACTAATGCTAATGTTAACAACAAATTTTTAAATGAGGTAGGCTATGTGTTATATACACAAACACTTGTAAAAGTGTGTACAACATGGTTAAACACAATTATATTGACGTGCTCAGTACATTATGTCACTTAACAAATAGAAACACACAAAATTGTGTGAGATATTATTTTATACACTGTAATGTATATGTAGCGTAAGATTTTCTTTGTAGATATTGGTGATAGTAGCAGTATAATTACATTGTAAAGTATTTGGGGTAGTCTGGTAGGTAAATGCAGAGAAAAGTACAATAATGATGTTAATAATAATCGTTGTGTATTATTAATAGGTAGTATATTATACATTTATTGTTTGCTGCGTGAAGTGTGTGACTGTGACTAGGTACTTTTGTTTGTTATGGATCGAGTATTGTGTTAAGTGCACTTGCTAATAATATTACAGAGAGATAGAAAATTACTGACATTACACATAGGGAAAATATCATGTTTTGTTCTTCTTTAAGATTATATGGTACCTGTGGCATGTACTGGATTAAATGCTTGCATAAACAAATCCACATTCTACCTTTACAATTTTATTAATAAATTGAATTGTTGTACACACAACAATTAGTGATTTATGTAATTATTGCACTTGGCATGTTGAAAAAAAGATTACAATAAAACACAACTTTGATGAAGGGTGGTACTCGATCTGTAGATGAGATATAGGGTGTAGGGTACCTTGATTAAAAAGAAAACAAATTCAGTGAACAATCATTCATTGTAGAGTGGAGATAGTAAACCTAAATATTTTAGAAATTAAATTCGATGAGGTAAATAAATGATATTATTGATTTTGCTGTTTTGTAAGAGGTTATGCAATTCTGTATGTAAGGGTACAGTACCTACCTACTATAAAGTGAACACATTTTAAGAATTTAAACAAACTATAATAGATTTTGGTGTAATATTTGTAGCAGGTATATTGTATAAAATTAAGGAAAAAAATCTCCAAAACAATATTTAAGTTTAATATTGGCAATTGGCATCCACCAAAATTGAATGTGTTGAAGAAAACAATTAACCTAAAATTACTCGATATTTTGAAATTGTAATACATCATATTACCTATTATTAGTTAGCGTTTATGTCATTACTGTTCTCAAATGGTTTCCTCTATAGGTGAAAAGTGTTTGAATGTAATTTAATTACTTTGTCTATACTCATTGTCATTCTTATCTTTTTATGAATTGTTATTGTTTCGACGGATGAATGGAGTAGTTAATGATTAACTTAAATGAATCATTTAATCCTCATTCAGCTGCATGTACATTAGTAGGTACTGTTATTATGTTATGTTGTTTACATTATTATTTAGATAAAGGTATACAATTTTAAACAAAGGAGGACGAAGTGCATACACAATAAAATAATTTGCGATTATAATATTTAATTATTTTACCTATATCTATACAATTTAACAAACATTTATAGGTGTACCTTACATAATTTCATTTTCACATAATAATATAATTTATTTTGTTGGTTTCTCTCTCGGCAAGAGAAAATGCATGGGCGTGACATATTGTAACAGTATGTGACAATATAACATTTAACACTGGTGTAATATTGACTAGTGAGAATAAGTACTAATGTGCATAATGTAATTGTAATTGTATGTCCATAAATTCTAGTACAAACAATTGACTTGATTGGACGAACTAATGAATAACATAAATCACAACGTTTTCAACTAAAAATGTAAGGTCGTTTCTAACAATGCTGAAATAGCAGTATATCTACTCTGTACTGTCTGTACTCTGTATACACGAATCATTATTCCAAATCCCAATATACCTACAATATTAATATGACAAATATTGATTTCCTCTCGTTCGTATATAGGTACGCCTAATTATATTTTGTAGCACAACTTTCTCAATTATCAATTAAAAATGTATGTAGATTCTGCAGATTTATATCCATATTGTAAAAGCAAACTAAACCAACTCGTTACTAAAATCTTGTGTACCCATTTTATGATTACAAGGAATTCACCAAACAAACGATTTTCATTTACTTTGGTAGTTTAATAGCTTACAATATCATTTTATTACTAAATCCTCGAATATTCCATTTCTTGTAGGAAGGAAACAATTCTATATGCACATGAGCTGCTCTATATTGTACATTTAATTATTTCAGGAAAATGAAAATAGTTCCAAATCCTTTTTAGGTCAATATATTTTTATACATCTGGAAATTTACCAAAAAATAAAATTTATAATTCTGTGTAGTTATTGTTATTATCCATTTCGCCCTGAACATAATCGAGCATTTCCATATCAGATGGAATTCTGATCTGCTCTGAATAAAAATGCACAACAAACATTCATTTCATGTAATGTAATAGGTAGCCATTATAAAATATTATTAGAAAATTGTGCTTTTACTACTTATTTACTATTAATTATTGAATAACACACGATAAGCAGTCCTAAGTTTGCAACATCTGACAATTTTGACCTACATAATATGTATAATAAATTTATCGAAAATATTGCTACAGTTATAATAGAAAAATCAAGCCATACGTTTTTAAAGGTTAGGTAATTGATTTTGGGCTGTTTTTGTGATTTTACAAGAACTAACATAAGATTATTGCTACAATACAATTATAATATTATAACAAAGACTATTCCTACAAAGCTTCACCAGTTTACACTAGAATTCACACACATACGACAATTCATACAAAAATCTACATACAATTAAAAATTATTACATTACACATTGCACATTTCATTGCTCATTCATGGAATTCAATGCAATGCTACATTAAAATATGATACCTATACGTCACGTAGACTAGACGGTTGTCTTTATTGGAGAATTAATGACTTTGAATGTAAAACAGTCTACTCTATTATTAAACAATGCATTAATGAAGAATTCATTTACTTAGGTATGTGCAGGACGATTCCACGTGTCGCCTCTACATACAAGTACACCAACAAGTAGACACATAAAAGTAGGAATTCAATTACAGTCTCCTCCGTGAAATTGAAGCTGCAAGAGTTATAATAAAATTCGTAACGCTGCGATATGTTAATACAGTGTAAATATGAATAAGGTATTACATTACTATCAAAATGAGATAAGAAGAATACATTAAAATATCATGATATTGTATTTAGTTCGACCCAGAGTAGAGTCTGGAGTCTCTGGAGAGATTAACCGCTTATACGTTCGCATTGCCTAGTACCTACATAAAATAACTTATGGCTACGCTGATGCAAGAGCTAATAATAAATACGACAAATTGAATATCACACAATGCAGCAACATGCAAAAGTCTATGTCACGGTGCTTACATTACATTTCACAGCCCAGCTTTTCGAAGCAAACATTATTTCTTTTTATGAGTCTATTCTATAGGTACACATCATAAATAACATATCCATTTGGGCTATCTATGTAAAATACTCATTGTCCTTCACTGTTACTTGTAGTGTGTTAATAATACTCGTTTGTGTCCGTTGCTTTGCTTTATATATACATACATACCATCATCATTACAAAGCTCTGCCATACTAATAATATATAATGCCAATATAATATTGGCAGACATGTGCGAATTCTTCTTCAACCTGCCTGCATTATTATAAATATGAAATGTGCACACAAATAATATGCTACAATATAATTGAATGAGAATATTTGGTATAAAGATAAAATTTAATGTATCTTGTATGTGTATACATAGCTCTTTGGATGGAGAATAAATATTGTGTGTGTGAAATATACAGTGCAATCCGTGTAATGTTGCACTTTGCAGTTAAAGCATGAACGTTTTAGTTAATAATTCGCTAGCGGTGATAAGTATAGTGTGGAAGTGTTAGTTAGTGCTACATTTCCCTCGTCTACTTCGTGTGTTCACAAAACTATAATATAATATTATCGCTATTATCACACTTACTTACAACTGTTACTTACAACTGTTACTTGGATATTTTCCACAAATATTTATGTGTGCAGCAGCAGTCTGGCGAACAAGAAACTTCCATAAACAAGATAGTATAAGGTAAGGCAAATCTAAATAATCTAATATATAAAAGTAGCTAGAAAATATCATTGACTAATAAATACGTTTAAATTAAACTAGCAATTGTGGATAGAATAGATAGGTAAAAATTTCGTTTAAAATAGAAAGGTATACATAGGAATGCTTTAGGGAAAATTGGTTAAGAATTATTAAGGTCTTTATCGTATCTAAAACATCACATTAAGATATATGAAATATTAAGCAAAGAAGGGAAAAAAGAGTGGTCCTCGTTAATTTTATTATTTAGTGACAGATTTAAAAGAAAAATGCCTAAGAATTGATACTGTCTATTTGTTCCACTTTAAAAATGCGATTTTTTTCATTTTTTTATTTTCAAGGTGGTAAATATTCTTACAACAAAAAATGGCTGCTGAAGCTTCAGATGGTATAAAAATCCCCAAGGAGCTATTGCAACGGGCGGTAGCAGCTCTGGAAGGGAATTCTGCTGTGGTATTAAAGAATTGGGAAGTTTTGCCAAACAAAAGTCATATCGTTCCAATAGACTTGTCATCGTATATTGCCAATGTATACTACTCGACTGAAAAAGGTGAAATGTCTACACATCACATCCGTTTCTACATTAAGGCTGAAAGAACATCATCCGCTCAAGAGTTCTTAAAGAAAGAAGAATTCATTTACAATACTTTGCTGCATGAATTTGACAAACAGTCTTTACACTACAAGAATACGGTGAAGAGCAAGAGGCAAATGTTCTTGTCAAAAGAATCCAGAATGGATGGCGAAGGATCTCCTGTGATATTCCGTGGGAAAGATGAGGCATTCCATTTCTTATTTTTGAAAGACTTGCAGGAGAATGAAAATTATTTTTCTGTAGACGAAGCTAAGGAATTGGATTTCAACCATGCGCTTTTGGCTGTTGAAGTTTTAGCCAGGTTCCATGCAAATTCTTATTTCTACAAGAAACAATCTGCAAAAAGTCAAGGAAAAAGTTCCGTCACTTCCCTACAACTCCTTGCCAAATTTCCATTCACGAAGGAAACTTTTTTCACCTCTGCGAATTCTCTTCTAATGACAAAGATTTATGAAGAATGTCATGATTTGGTTTGCAAAATTGTTGAGAATGAAAACCCAACTTTGGGAATGAAGCTACGCAGAAAAATATCTGGACATGCAATTTTCGAAAGACTGAAAACCATCCTGGAAAATGAGAAATATGAAAATAGCGATCTGTATGTTTTCTGTCACGGAGATTTCTCAGTAAAAAATTTACTATTCAAATATTCTCAATCATTTGAGCAAAATATTGGGGATAGGGAACCTTTGGAATGCAAGATGATTAATTACGAATCCTTGCGTTATGCTCCTCTTGCTTCAGATTTGGCATATTTTCTTTCCACGTGCACTGATGGAAAAACAAGACTGGAATTCGAAGAAAAATTGATTGCTCATTACTGCGACACGTTTGAAAACGAAATGGTAGAAAAATTGGGTTTCCCTCAGACCGAATTTGATATCGAAGAATTTCATCGGAAAGTCGAGGAGCAATATTACGGACGAATGATGGAATTCGGTTTCTTCAGTTCCTATCTCGAATTGCCTCTGATGATTTTGCGGGGAACGAGTTCAGAGCTGACATTTAGTAATCTAGGTTTAACAACCCAGGAGAAAATAGCACTGGTGATAAACGTTTTACGGGAAAACACCCTGTCTAATAAAAAACTGCAAACTAGACTTGTGGACAATGTAAAATTGTTGGTAAAGAAGGGGTTCCTTTGAAAATTCCCGACAAGTAATTAATTTGATGTACATTTTTAAACTTTTGTTGTGTTATTAATAAAAATGCTACATATAAATACTATGGGCTAGCTGTGAACTTTACAATTCATTGTGATGAAATAACTCATCGAAAGATAAATTAATGTTAAATTTTTAATTTCTCACACGTATTACATCGATCAGCAAAATTCATTATCACTACTTATTCTTACTTAATTGAACAATTATCACTAATGCAAAATGGAGCACGAGCAAGAAGCTTTTATAAAGACAAAATTAATTTGTACTTCCAATGTATTTACTGGAATTACGATTTACATAATTATTCACTTATTGTTAGTAACATAATAATTTTAACTAAAGACGATGGTTGGATTTTTAAATGAATAGTATTAAGATTTAAGATTCTTAAATTTACTAATCCCCAGGTGATTCCTCATCGTCAGCGTCAGAGTCAGAATCCATAATCATGCTTTCATCCGTAACCAGTCTATTAACTGGAGCAGAAATTTCCATTCGCTGCTGAAAGAAAGTTGCCAAAGGATTGATATCATCCTCACCCGGTTCCTCCCCGACTTCCACTTCACTTTCACTACTAGTACTCACCATAGATCTGATGTCAAATTCAGAGAAAAATAATTCAATACAAATATAATACGTCTTTAAAATCAGAATGGACAAAAACCCTTAATAGTAATTAACGGACATTCATTGTAATCTGTATTTTAAAAATGTAATTAATTCTGCTACATACACTTGAAAGCTATTATTGTCCTCTTCATTGTTGCCATGTTCTTCCTCCATTTCCATTTCATCATCGTCATCATTGTTATTATCTTCCGCATAATCCTCATCGTCCTCCTGGTCGTTTTTTTCCGTAACCATGCCCAAAGGAGTCAAATTGCTAAATGCTTTCTCTGCTTCAGTTAAGTAACCTTGTAGATATTCACGTTCCAGCATCTCTAATTCTTCGTCTTCAATTTTCGATGCATTTGGCAAATCCTCGAGAAATTGTTTGAGCCACAACTTCGGAGTGAAACTCAAATATGAACGATTTAGTATTAAGATCCGGCTCATTTTTGGCTATTACTTTTTGAACATAAAAAAACATGTTAAATTTTACCTTTGATAATTGTAATAACTTTCTTTTTAAAACTTCTAATTGTTCATATTATAAATTAATAATTAACTTACTGTGTTGGATGTCGCGTCAATGACTGAAAGTATAGAGCAGCAGAATAGAATGCAGCAGAAATAACAGATTTGAGAGCGATTGCTGTTAAAACCAACATTCGCACAATGGCATTATTGCTAAACCACGGTAGCATTTTCTAATGAACTTAATTAATCCAAGACCATTAACTTAATTACAGTTTGACTGTTACTGTTTTTTACAAATTCCCAATCACACTTTCCGAAATTCCTGCTGAAGAAATGCGAATTTAATTCAGATGTTTTTATTGGAATTTAAACCTACACGACTTTATATACTCACTTGTTTGTTTTGTGTTAGAATTTGTTTTTGGGTGACATGAATTTGCATGTTCAATTCAAGTTTTGACTTTGATTGTTGGGTCATTGGAATTAACGCATCAGTTTATGAAAAATTCGAAACATTTACCACACATTTATTATAAGATGATAGTAGTAGGTTTCATGCATTTTGCACATATTATAGTCTTTTAAAAACTATGTAATATAATATTACGTTCAGGAATATTGTTTAGTATTTTTGCTAAAATATGTTAAGCTAAATGGGTTGGATGTCTTTTAATGACGCTACTACAAACAACTTTTTTCATAAAGCAACCATGTGTTTATTTTTACATTATTTAACAGTCACATAAAAATACAAACAAACTAGACCTATTATTCTATAAAGTTTAATTGTTGGGGAGATTAATTTTATTAACAAACAAAACGAATCATTGTCTAACACATAATTAATGGTCTCCTACAATCATTCAGCAATGGTTTTGACGGACTTAAACTTTCCTGAACTTTAAGGGACAGAAGTGTTCAACGTGATTAGTAGCCTGTGCAGATGTCCCGAATACACTCCCACATTTAAAGCACCCAAACAACACTCTACTTTTCCGTGGACGTCCTGGACCATGGCGAAGCCTTCTTGAGGCTGAAGCCTTCTTGAGTGACAGCGAGGGTGGAGGTATGATGGCCACAGACACAGGTTCAGAGTCTTGTTCTATAATACAAAAACGTATATAATACCTCTAGCCTAAATCGTTAACCGAATTATAAAAATTCCGGTATAATTAGATAGGTGTGTTGCAATAGATTATTTATCCTACAGAGTCTGAGGGGTGAGTCCTTACTTTGAAAATCAGTAGGGTGAGAATCAACAAAAGCTTTACTTCGAGCTAACTGATACTCGTATGACTCGTTTCTCTCATACGGTCCATCGCCCATCTTTGTCAATTTAATGGAAAGCTTCTTCCAATGAGATTTTTCCAACATTTTCAGAGCAGGCTTTGCACGCTTCCTCAAAGGAGAATCCTTCACAGCAGCATGGTCCTCGTCACCTGTATTGAATTTAAAATAAGTATATATGCTTAATTAATTGATCAAAAATGAAATTGAAGCAAACAACAAATAAAACTAGCAGTAACATAGCTTGAACTTACTTGAACTTTCATCAGTTGAAAGCTCGATCACTTCAATGTGATTATTAACCTTATCCATGGACTCCTCTTCCACAACCTCGACAGAATCATTGATATTTTTCAAATCTCGAGCAAATTGAACCATAGGGGTTGGATTTAGTACTTTTTCTATTTCTAACATCTTTGCTGCAATTTCTGAGCTGCTTGGATCTTTGGCATGTACTTCAGACTCTCCTACTGCTTCACTGTCCACTTCCGTCAAACTAGTTGGGCGTCTTGAAAGGTCGGTCATTTCAACTTGATTATTAACCTCATCCATGGACTCCCCTTCCACAACCTCGACAGAATCATTGATATTTTTCAAATCTTGAGCAAATGGATTACAAAATTGACCCATAGGGGTTGGGTTTAGTATTTTTTCTATTTCTAACATCTTTGCTGCAATTTCTGAGCTGCTTGAAACGTTGGCATGTACTTCAGACTCTCCTACTTCTTGACTGCCCACTTCCGTCAAACTAGTTGGGCGTCTTGAAAGGTCGGTCACTTCAACTTGATTATTAACCTCATCCATGGACTCCTCTTCCACAACCTCGACAGAAACATTGATATTTTTCAAATCTTGAGCAAATGGATTACAAAATTGACCCATAGGGGTTGGGTTTAGTATTTTTTCTATT
>JAQFYB010001660.1:0-30680 GCA_034694085.1 Pogonognathellus longicornis
CAACCAAAAAATCTGTTTCTAATCATATAGGCACGCTTGTAGAAATCAACAGATCGCTTCTTTATCTCACTTTGCTCTCATTAAGTTTTAGAACTTACAATTAGTTGTAGCAGTTACCTAAGTAGATTCAGAAGATACTATCTAGAGTAGTTATTCTTGCAGATACCCTTTAGTACAGAATAGAGGTATTAAATACAGTATAGCAGTATTAGAGTATGTATTATGTGGATTAGATGTTGATGATGTCTGCCTGGTGGTGGTGATTACGCAACTTTCAGTTTAAGTTGCAATATGCGATACACTGCAACGTAATCATACTCTCAGATTGGTCGTTATTGTAATCTATTTCTTATTGTTAGTACTAATAGGATTGGTCGTTATTGTATGTAATGATGTTGGAACAATAACTATTTTCATAAATTACACTTGTAACTTGTTACTTTTATATAGATAATCATCATTTTACATCAATCAGAAGAAAACGTGTGTTTTGATTTTTAGAGATACATACGTAATAGACAAGTCGCTGAACTAACTTTAACTTGCCCTAAAATGTATTATATCTTCTTACTTTTTACGTTTGTATACGTAACCATCACAAACTGTATAGAGTTTGTGATGTTGTAACAAACAGTTTAAAATGTAAAATGACAGTTCAAATATCAAGATTATCTTATAAGCTGAATTAATTTACATAACACACTTTTAATTTTACTATTTAAACGTTAAAGTTAGAATTAGATGAATTAGGTTTTCCTGTTTGAATACTCTGATCTCACATCCTGGTAATAAATACACAATTTCAGTAGAGACCAACATTAAACCCTGTTTTCTTCCTTTGTGTATACCTAAAATAGCTTAGCGGTGTGGGTCAGAAATGTTGGATTAAGATTAGAAAGTCCAGATGGACAGATTCGTTGTCTATGCGTGCAAAATGTTAGTATACCTAACTTGTGTTCTGTTATGGTCATAAACTTCAAATATTTCTCATAGAGTGGTACTTGTTATTTAATTATTGGAATTGGAAAGAGATATATTTAGAAATTAAATAATTGCGTATGAATAACATTAACGTTAAGAAAGAGGCATGTTAATATTTTCACTTCTATTTTTATTTTTATGTGATTTTACTATTCTTTTTTAATTTATCACAGGTAAATCCAGGTGTAAAACTTCCTGTTCTGTATTTAATCGACTCTATAATCAAAAATGTCAAGAAAGACTATGTCAATTTATTTACCCAAAACATAGTTTCTACATTTTGCGGGACTTTTGAGAAAGTAAGTGTGCGTGTGCATATCTTTATCACTATTTTTTTAGTCAATTATTATTGAAATTGGGATTTAACAACTTAAAATAAAAATCTAAAAAAATTGTTGTGTAAAAATAGGTTGACGACAAAACTAAATCACAGATGTTCAAGCTCAGACAGACATGGAACGATCATATAGTCCAGAAAAAATTGTATGCTATTGATCTTCGATGTAGGCAGTTGGATTCGAACTGGCCAGTAACAGCACCACCACCTCCTGCTAGTATTCATGTTAACCCGAGATTTCTGCCGAAATTGGTAAGTTTCTTTAGACTGTTCACATAAATTAGTCGACTATTTGATGTTTTACTAATATTTCAATATCTAAGGCTTCTAAGGATTTGTTGTCCAAATTAAATAATTGTAAGCGGGAATCAAAGGATTAATGGACAGTGTTATAAATGATATATAATATTAGCAATAATATTAAATTGAGTAAATTGACTCTTAATTCTTAATGAACATTTACAAACAATTGTATATTGTTTCTTAAGACTAGATATGTGCTGTTGCGCTAATTAATTGTAAGTGAAGTAACAAACTAGGAGACGAAATGCAGAATTGTCGGAACGCGGTAAGAGAATAAATTAGGGAAACCCCAGAGAATTGGGAAAGATAATCCAGTATATATTAGAGTACACACCCGATTCTCTGGTAAAACCTTATTAACAACTTTCGATGGGTTGTAATACAGTGGATTGTTAGGGGTATTCAAAAATCTTGAATCCATTCCATCTTTAATAATAGTTCACATTCCAGATTGAAGATAATGAGGTATCTGCATCTGTGTATCACTCATTTTGTTCTTGTAAATTGTCTGTAGATTCGGTGAAGTTAGCAATATAATTGAACTCTTGCGTGTAAATAATTTATTTTTGAATCATATTATTTACTTCATTTAATTTTGTGTCATCTATCATAGCATCCACAATCATCTCCAAAAGCCACTCCTAGTCCAGATATGTCGACAACTTCACCAGTTGCCATTTTATCTCCGGTGTCGACTCACGAGGTTCCTCCTGGAGATTTGACTGAAGCACAGATGAGAGAGCAGCTATTAATTAAGCAAAAAGAGTTACTAGAGTTGCAGCAGAAAAAGTTGGAACTGGAATTATTGCAAACTAAGGCAAAGTTGGAAGAGGAGCAAAATCGGAAGCAGATCGAAGCGGCTTGTATACAGCAGCAGGTAGTTTTAATTGATATGCCCATAGTTGTTAGTATATGTATAAAGATAGTATGTTTTGTGACAGTGAAGAGGATGTTTTTATAATTTGGTATTTTTCTTTAGCAATTAATGCAAATGACTATAAAGGCGAAGCATCAGACTGACGTGGTGGCAAGTATTATTGCATTAGCTGGTCCCAATTCACAGTTTCAACCAGGACCACCGGCACCTGCACCTCAGGTCTTTCCGAAAGCTGATTTGTACGCTCCGGACCCCAGAATGTTACAACAACCCATGATGGTAAAACAATGGTTCATTATTAAGTCTTCTTTGAATTAGAAGACACTGAGATTATAACTATTCTAATTCTTATTTTAGGGGGACAAGTTACTAGCAGGAGGCGAATTCCATTCTGCTTCTGCAAAATTTGACATCAAATCCTCCAAAAGCCCGATTCAGAAACAAAAAGTTCTAATGGATCATGCTCCAGTTCTCCCGTCACCTAAAACCACATCCAGCTCATCTTCAGATAGTAGTCCTAAGAAAACTAAAAAGCGGGAAGATGACAATAACAGACGAGATCGTTCCAAGGACAAACACAGTAAAAAAGATAAGGAAAGGGACAAAGATAAGGACAAAAATTCTCGACATAGTAAGGAAAAGGATTCGAAAGATCGAAGAAAGAAGCACGATGATGATTATGACAGGAGAAAACTTCTTGTACTTGGGAAAAAATATTTACTCCCAAATTGCCAAATTGACCGCGAGGATGAAGCATACCATTCTGATTCAAGCAAAAATGTATCCAGAGATAGTTCGAGGTCAGATAATGATGTGAAAGATGTAGATTTACGTTTGGATGCAAGAAAGTCTCCTAACAACGTATTGACAAGTCCTAAATCCAGTTTCACAAATATGTCAACTGTATCAATTTCCAAAAACAAGAATATGGTGTACGCAAAAGATCCCAGAGTCTCGAGACATTCGGTAAGAAAATGATTTTCATTCTTTTATTCTTAAGAAACGTATTTACTAATTAAGGAGATAGTACAGGACTAAATTCATTTCTCTTTTTCAGAGTGAAAAAATGAAGACGTCTCCAGGGTCCGGGCAATCCTCCGTCATTGTAAAAACTGAAGCAACAGTTAATTCACCACCTCAAAAATCTAAGAAATTTATGGACAGTATTGCAACTTTGTCTGCATCCTTATCTCCTCGAGTCCCGAATTCGATTTCTCCTGACCGTAGTCCTTCTGATAAGTCAAAGAAAAACGAACTAGATGATATGGATGGTAGGAAGGATCGCTTAAAAGATAAACATGTTAAAAAGGAGAAAGATAAAGAAAGAGATAAAGATATTGATAAAGAGAAAAATTCACGTCATAGTAAAGAAAAAGATTTGAAAGATCGACGAAAACAATCTAATTGGGATGATTACCCCGAGACAAAGTTATTCGTACGTAAACCAGACAGAATCTACAGAAAAAACACTCAAGTTGCAATGGATGAAGACGATGAAAATGATGAAACTATCAAACCTCGCATTCCTGTGTCAAGCGATGTTGATTTACGATTTGAAACTCTGAAGGATGTCGATTTAAGAACAGAGACCGAGAGCGGCGAGCCACCTTCGAAGAAATCTAGACCAAATTCTTCAGGAAATAACAGTAGCGTGACTACTGGAAATTCTGGCAGCTTCATCGACGAGTACTTAGCTTTTCTTACTTTTATAATACAAATACAATATCTCAAAATTGTAGTAGCAGTGATATTAAGCTGTGTGTGCTTTCTGAGAAAATATTTGGAGAGCGTGAAAAATGATATTCTCAAGAATGCGAATTACGTGGTATGCTGGTTGCATGTACCGTTCTTCTGTTAGTCTTTATTACGATTACGCATATTGATCGACTCTACAAAGTACAAATATTATCAACCGCATATTTTTCTAATTTCTACGTACAATACCGCTACGTCTCTCATTTGCGCCAATAATTGATTAATGTGCAATTTATGAAGGAGTTTTAAGAAATATAAGCAAATTTGCTGCTGTTGTTAAATTGAATGTGAAGTGTGAAGTAATTTTTATAATTGCCCCTTGTTTGTAAGTTTTTTATGTTCTTGCTTCTTTCAATGGAAAGTTGTTACTTAGTATTGTTGTAATATGATAATGATTGTGTTGTTGGTAGATTTAATGATTGTACTTTAATAGCAGTAGCATATTTGTTTATAAGTCTGAAAATTCCATGTGTGACTTCACTTGGGTGTATTTAAAGATAATATTCCCCTGTATGTACGCAATAATTTCACATCTTTAGTAAGTAAGCATCGTCGGGTTTTTGTGATACATATTTTATATGAAGGAACGATTCTAGTCTTCCGTGTTTGTGATAATTTATGATAATTCTTATTATTGTACGAAAGATGGGCCACGGCCTTACGCTTTAAGTTTAAATTAACCCTTACTTCGTTAACTATACAAGTGCTCAATAGTATTTCCACAAATATTTTTGGAAGATATAAAAAAAACTTTTAACTATTTTTCCTTTTACCTTCGCTTGCACGGTTAAGTACTTACAATTAGATCATCTGTTCGTGCATTGCATAAAACTGTTTCCATTCTTCGGCGTTTTTTCTTATCATCTTATAGATTACGCTGCGATTCAAATGCAATGTAATCGTTTTGCACGTAAATATTCACATCCTGTTATTCTATTGCTATAATAATCAGGTCACAATTTTAGAAACTTCAGTTTAGTTAATTTCATTTCAAATGAAATGGATTCGATTCAGTGTAGTATATTATTATTGGGTTGCGAATGCAAAAACTGGGCACATAAATTTATAGACTTTGCTACTGTAGCTGCAGCGACATAGCCAGCAGATTGCAGATTAAGCATTACAATTTAGTAGGGACAGAGACGATAGTTTTGCGAATATTGGTGCCGTAGACGATGTACATCCTGCTTTGACGGAGGAAGTGGATTTGACATGCCTAAGTGAAAATTGAATGATTGCATCTTTTGCCACATCATTTTCGAATGAAATGCAGCATCATAATGTTGAATGGCCAACAATTAGAAACATTTATTGTCAGTTTGTCTCATCACTGGGTGTTTCTTCATTTAAATCTATTATTCTTAACTTTCATTGATCATAAAATATCAAATCATTTTGTGCGACAAATTCTTTCGATTGTTTATTGCAAAGGGGCACGTAATAAAGACTGAAAAAGCCCTATACGAATCTTTGGTTATTATTGACTGCTGCAACGGGACATATTGTAAACGTATATCTAAAAATTTCATGTTTATAATTAAGTACAAAAAATCGGATGTAACGAAAACAAATAAAGTCCTTTTTTGATTGTTTCTACCAACTACAATTCTGTTAGAAAGGCGTAGACTGACCCTTGTTCAGTGAATGTTTTCAATTTAATGTTATGGATTATTATGTAGAAAGAACATGCGTCAAATCGCGTACCTAAATATAAGTTTGTGTGTAACTTAATTAAGGTTAAACTTTAAAACATACCCAATTAAGAAGGAAATGAATGAACGGTCATGCTCATGCTTTTAATAATTACATTAATACACAGTATTTTAAATATTGCATTGTTCCGTATTATGTGTACAATATTTAAAGAAACTTTTAATAACAAATTGAAATATCGGTGTGTTGTTTACAACTGCCGATATTGTCATTTTGTTTTTTGTTTGATGAATCTGTACGTTTCGTTCATGAAAAGGTTAATAATGAATCCATTATCGCTGTGTCCTTTTAAGTTTATTTGGTCGAGAGGACGTTGATTTACGACAGTCTCAATCATCCAGTAGCTGGTCTCAAGTCAAGAAACCTCTGAATAGCACATCTGATGACACCATTGTTCCAGTAGTTCCCCCTAAGGAAATCAAGCCAGATCCTCATGAACAAGATGAGGACATTAGGGAAATTCTTCAAAAACAGTCAAGAAATCGACCACCGCCTCCAATCTCCCCGGCTAATTCTGTCGGGTCTAATCGCAGTTCGTGTGACCCTCTAGGAAGGCCTTTGCTATACAATAGACTTCCAGGTATTTATACGAGGCGTTTCCAAAATAATAGTTCGTTTGGAGGTTATAAACCTGTAGGTAGTCTTAGAAGGCCATTCCAATTGCTAAATATTAAAAATTTTAAATGTTCAGGTATTTATCTTTTTTTTAAATTTTTTAAAGTAAAGTTTTCTGAGAGGAAATTATAAACAAACACTTTTCAAAGTTTCGATATTTAAAAGTTTTTAGCAATGATGAATCCTAAAATTGTAAAACATTTTTATTAGATGATCCGGAGGAGAGGAAGCGTAGTTTAGACACTCGATCTTCGTCCATCGATCCTGTTGAACGCTTTAGAACTCAACATATTGACCGAGCTATGCATAATAATAACGGAGAGCTGACCCAGGCAGATGTCAAAAATGCTTTTGTCAGGGCAAAGGAAGAGGTCGAACTTGGTTTGCTCAATACTGAACAGTTTCAAACCATAATGAAACAGTTAACCCAGGTTTGTAAAATTTCTCATAAAATAAATTGAAAATTCTTCACGATTTTTCATTTTAGACATGATTTTTGTGAGAATTTAATTTTTGTCATTTTGTTTGGTTTAGATAAACGAAGTTAATAAAATCAGGGAAGTTCAGATGCAGCAGATGAGAGGACCAAATTGGCAAGCACAGACTCCGACACCACCTCCAGGTGGTCCAAATCCATGGACAGGTATTTACAGTAATAATAAAATCTTCATTTATTCACGTCTCTAGTGTCAGTTGTTTCACGAGTGTGTTTATCGTAAAATAATATTTTATTGTGATTGCAGAAGCTGAAGACGCTTGGGCATCGTTTGCACCACGAGGACCAAATGAGTTTGCTGCTCTGAATAGATTTCCAGTTCCGACTGGTCCTAATGCATGGCAGCAACCTGGACCAATGCCTGGTCCTTGGGGCCCTACGGCTGGAATACCTTCGGGCCCGAGAGGACCAAATCCATTTGAAGAAGCTATGCCTCCTATGATCATCGATGATCTTATTCCTGTAGCAAACCCTATTGAAGTTAGAGCCATCGAAAGAGACACTGGAACTGCAATTCCTCTTGATAAAGTAATAAAAAACTTCAATTCCACGGTTTTCTGGACTCGGGTATTAATTGAAGTATTAATTACTCCTTTTTGTGATAATATTTTAGGTGATGCGTCAAGTTCGATTTTACGGCGAGACTGCTATTGTTTTGATGGGGAACAGAATGGCAGAAGAACCTAGAGAAATCTCATTTCTTAAGGATGGTAGAACTCAGACGGCGTTGATTAACCAAAAACCTATGGAGTGTATGATAGGCGAACTGAAGTGTTTCGAACTGAATAGGAAACAGCACACGTTAAAGCTCGGCGCTCCTACAAGAGAACTGTATATTGACAAAGTGGCGTATGGGGCATGTTTCGGCGGACCCCCTGTCAGGGTAAGAATAAATCAACATATTATTGATATAATGTAACTTAAAAATTAGTGGGCGCATTTTATAACTGATTGTAACTTTATTTCTCAAAGATTTCTTTGGACGGTCGCTTTCATCATTTCCTTTTGAAAGGGCCACCTCCACAAGTGGAAGTCGGAAAGAAGCCACGATTCGATTTGTTGGCTGGACGAGTAAATCTTATCATTGATGCTAATCAATTTTCCATATATTTGGACGAGAAGCCCCAACTTTTGGATTTAAGAGGAATGCCTGTAGTCCTACGTTTCCACGATGACTTTCACACAGTTACTCTAAACGGTCGACCGTTCCCAACCAATTTTGGGGCTCGACTTCCATTTTCAGTCACGGTTCATGGAGGACAGAAGCACTTTTTGAGATTCTCTGCAGTAACGCCCGAGACAGCAGAATCCATGAGACGCTACGTTCACATGAAACGCATGGGCACCCCAGACGAGAACGGTCTCACTCATTTCAGAGGTAGAGGTGGTCACTTGATGCGTGGACGTGGGCGAGGAAACGAATCCATGCGTGGTAGACCTCCATTCGGTCCTCCAGGAACAATGCCTCCTCCTAGACACAGTTTACTTCCCGATCCCGAGTTCTTACCAATGGAACACCAGCATTTTGAATCCAATCCTTTGGATGTACTAGTCAATTACCTCACTCCTCCTGATGAGGGCAAGATCAATGATAAGAGAGGCAAGACCAAGGATAAGTCTTATGAAAGTGAAACATCGATGATTGAAGATGAAAACGAAAGTAAAGATGAGAATACGACTGAAAAACAAGAAGAAACTTCGAGTCAAGTTAATGTCTTGGATCTCCTTGCTAAATTAATGTCAGCTGGACTTTTACCTCCTACCAGCGGTACTTCAGCAGAACCTGAAAAGGATGCAGAAATTGTTGCGGATGCTTCTAAAGATTCGCCAAATAGCAAGGAAGGCGAAAATGAGATGGCAGAAGCAGACAATGCGGAAGCTAAAGAGGAAGTCCCTGTTGTAGAGAAACCGGTCGATAACAAACCCATCATTCCTCCTTTGGAAACCGTGGACATTAAGTTTGGAGAGGACAGCTTGAAAGAAAGAAGGGATAAAGTCGTTGGTCAGATTTGTACTGGAGTACAATGTGGTAGTTGTGGACTACGATTTGCACCAGATCAGACCGTTAGGTAAGACGAATATAAAAACAGCATTGGTGGTTGCTAATAATCTTTTGTGTGGTCTAAATAAAATGTATGAAAATTTTAGGTACTCTCAACATTTGGATTGGCACTTCAGACAAAACCGTCTAGAAAAAGCAAATGCACGTAAAGCCAAGAGTCGTAAATGGTATTATGATTTGTCCGATTGGATTCAGTTTGAAGAAATTGATGATATTGAAACACGGGGTAAGAGTCAAACAAAATCTTTTAGTAACTTCATCATTTTTATTCATCTTTATTTTATAGAAGAAAAGTTGGTTTGGGGTGTTTTGTAAAAAATGTATTTATTTGGTTATTGTAGCTGCAAGTTTATTTGAACCACTGGCTGGAGATGATGAAGTAGGAGCCAACAGCCCATTGAATTCAGTAAATCCTGAGGACTGTACTGTGTTGGCGAAAGGACATGAAGGAGCTGTGTGTCCACAGTGTGGAGAGACATTTGACACATTTTACGACGAAGATAAAGAAGAATGGCGACTTCGAGCAGCTGTACTGGATGAAGCTGATGGAGAATCAAAACTTTATCATGCTTCATGTCACCAAGTAAGATTTATTCAATTATTAACTAAAATTATTATAGTTGCAGTTACATATTTATGTTTAGACAATCAACTGATTATTTTCCCAATAGTGTATGCTGATTATGGAAGGGAAACTCAATCGTGTAATTTTGAATTTTTGTTGCAGGATTATTTAAAATCTCTAGTGGAGGAGTCAATAATTGAAGTTCCAGAAGAGGAAGCGGGTGCTAACGATGGGATTATTCCAGTAGAAACAGTTGCTGATGAAGACGATGATGAAGTTTTAATTCTTAAAGAAGGCAGAAAAGAAATTGTAGTAATGGAAATAGATGTAGATGATGAGGATATTGTAAAAGAGCGTAGACAGTCTCAAACAATGTTAGATAATTTAAATGCTGAAAAAATTGACGAGATTGAGATAAGTTTAAAAGAAAAAGAAACAAATAATGAATATTTAAACGTGAATGAAAGTTCTAAAGTTGCTGTTCCTTCTCCTATTGTAATTCATGACATCGATGAGGATTCGTCCTCTTTTCTTCCGGGTATTTCTGATCATACTGAGGAAGGTGTTTTTGAATTTGCCTTAAATGAGGGTAGATCACGAGGGAATGGTTCACCTCTTCCTACAGAGGAAGAGAAACGGATAGTTTATCAAAGCATGAAGTTTGATTTTCCAAGGACTATTAAATTGGAGCCTGAGGAGAAACTGGAAATCGAACAGGCGATGGAAATAGATCCATTTCTTTCTGGTAAAGATCCAATCCTTATTGAACTGGAGGCTGTGGAAGATATTGACTTGACTGTGGACGATGACTCAATGGATGAAGTTGACTCAGGATTCGTAGGTGCTGTGGCAGAAATTGATGGAAATACCCAGGACACAGGTAATGTATTATTTTAACAGTGAATTTAATCTTGTATTAAATTGAAATGTGTGGAATATTTAATTTGTATTATTTTTGTCACAGGTCCCGCACCGGTGTATGTCCCAGCGACAAAAATCCGAATAAATATATCTGGAGTAGCTATGCCATCAAATTCTCCAAGCAGAAAAGCAGACGAATCTGATTCTCAGAAGGAGGACAAGAAAAAAAGTGACTCTAATCTTGCCGAAGAGAACTGTGAGAAAATCTCTTCGCCATCTTCAACTGGAGACAAAGTTAATTCAAACTCTACTGTGTTCACTGAGGAGATGCAACGACTGAAGCCAAAGCTTGTTGGTAGAAAACTTGTTAATTGTCCACCGAAGACTACAGGAAAAGAAGAATCCGGCCTATGCGTAATTTGTTGACGGCCACCGCAAGGGATTGATTAATTACATAAAGTATTGATTGTATCTATTAGAGTCATCCTAAGCGAAACTTGGGCCAGGTGCCTTTTATAGCGTCTTGTCTCTGTCTTTGTGATATTATTTGAGGACTCCTGAAATGCCAAATTAGTGGGGACAAGACAAAGTTATTTTAAGTGTTATTGTTTGTTTGTTACCGTTTCGTTTGTTGCGTCGTTTTTGTTTTGAATGGTTTGAACTCGTAGAGGAAAACAAGAAAGTTCTACAATTATTACGTGATATTAGGATTAGGTTTATAGATTGCGACGACGAGGAAAAGCAAGTCGAATCGCATCATACAAAAAGAACTGAAACACAAATACCTCAGTCATTTGTGGAAAGTAATTATAATTACTGTATAAAAATGTGCCTGCAAGTCCCTTCTTATTACACTACTGTCAAGTATAATCATTCTGTACAACAAGAATATTATTTGCTTTTAAAGGCTGATGTACTATATTGCTACTCTATACGTATTTGTGAGTTTAAGTCAATTCAATGATACATAAATCTTTGTAGTACATAGTAGTACATCCAGAATGACTCACAGTAGTCCAGAAAATGACATAATAACTTAGCTCTTCATTTAAATAAAGGTTTTAAAAATATAGATCGTGAAGTGAAGGAAATTTTTCCTTATTATAGTTTGCTCATTTGTTTTACGTTATATTATATATCTTAATTTATTTGTAGTTCTAATCCAAAGTACCTATCAGAACTAGAACAGGCAATGAATACAAAGTCACAGTCTATACACTACGACAGGTTAAAAGAATATTGTGGTACATATTCGTATAGAATCTTACTCACTTCTGGTTAAACACGTCTGCATAATATTTAGGTTAAAGTTAAAACAACAAGAAAAATGAAACTATTTATGTCGATTTGTTAACATAGTAAGTTGAAATAATTCATTATTGGTTTTTCTCACTTACTATAATTATTATATTACCTACATATTAGTCTACATCACATATTACATTGCGATTGCGGTGGTTGTAAGATCTGAATAATGATTTAGAAAGTGATTCCTTAGAGTATTTTAGCTTTTTATGGAAGAAAATATTAACTTGTACTTTGTTAGTGTTACACCGAAAACGTATAGTGTAGTTCAGTGGTGAAAAGAAAAATCTTTTCTCCTTTTAGGAAAGTGTGTGCAGTGGGTATCAAGTTTGCATCGTTTCAGTGAGTGTAATCGTAATGTAAGACAATTATAAATATTATGAAGAAATGTATGGAATTGTCTGCAAAGTACTACTACGATAATATGCAAGCCCTTTTTTAGTTGATACTTGATATACACTAATCCGCTTAATACGTTAAATACGTTCTTATTAGTTATTAGTTAATTTAATATACAGTACTACTGCTAAATGCAATTTACATTTGATACAGATAACATTGTTTTATGAAACGTTAAGGTACAATATTACAAAGAAAAATAATATATTTTTGATTACAGATTTAATCATATCCTTTCATGTAATTCATGTACCATCATACCACCAACATTGATGGTTGATTGCTTTTGCTTGATTTATTGCGTTTTGTCGTCCGGCTTTCTGTGTTGATTCCATATCACTCTCTAATGTGTAACATTATCGATGTGTTGTGTACTAGCTAAATAGTATAGCATTATTATGGTAATGATTCATTATTGCAAATAGCTAAGTAATTGTTAGCAAATAATTTGTGTATAGGGTGTTTTGTTTTTCATGTCATATTTACTGTACATGTTTAATTAGCTAAGTTTCCTATACCTATTTAAGTAAGACACCTCTTACAGCGGTACGTAGTTATATTTTACATTTAGCGAGAGCAACGTAGTTACATAATATGCCTACTACAGCCAGGACACCTATATAATAGTATTTATATTTAAGAAAAAACAAGGGAAATTGCTGCTCATATGCTAGCATAGCATAATATATTTTAGTCTTTTTAGGGATTTGCATAAACTGTTAGGTTATAAATAGTTATAATAATACATGATGCAGAAATGCAAATGCACCTTGGTTGAAATATCGTAGTACGGTTATTTTAAGTATTTGTGTAGGGAAATACATTGTATTGCTAATCTAGGATTTCCATGTCGGCATCCGTTAACGTAGGCTATACTTACAATTAATTTTAGGGACAAACCTTTAGCATTTACATAAATTGTGGGAATGAGCATAAAATTATCACACAATACCTTTTTAACACAGTAGTGAGATTTGTTGGTGCGAGAGAGAACATCATTTATTTTGATGTTCTCTCTCGATGGTGTTATTAGTAGGGAAATTAAGTTAAGTATTTAAACCTATCATTGTTAGCATATTTCGTCTATGGGTCATCCCAGTAGAAAAGTAAAACATAAAAACTGTAAAAAAATGTTTCACTTTACCCTGTAGAATGCCTAAAAACAAACAATTGCAAAATAGTCTTAATACTTAATGTATTCCCCATTTCATAATCCTTTTTTTTCTTGTAGCATACTAATTAAATATTATAATTAACCCTTAAGGAAATGATGGCTGTATAGAAGATAATAATTAATTGTTTCTAAAACGTGTGTTAGTTAGAATAGATCCTTAGAAGGGCTTCCAATTTTATGATAAAACTTTAGAAAAATTTAATTCATTCATTTTTGGTTAAAAGTAACGTTACACTGCATAATAATACTACAACAGTCATAATATTGCTACGTAGTATACATACAGGTTGTATATTGTATACACTCATAACATAAAGGTACCTATACATTAAATGTTTAAAAGCAGCAGTATGCATTATGATATTACATATTAGCACCTTAAATGCCTTGATTATTACTTGTAAAAGATATTTTAGCTTAATCGTTTATTGTCGGTATATCTAGTATGCATAATATTATTAAAATAAAATGGGCAAGAAAGTGCACTTGAGGATCCATATCTTATGTATGTATAGGTACATATAGTTTAAAAAAGTATTTACATGCAAAAATTCTGCCGTGTTAGGTTAGGTTTTACTAATTACTAGTTGAGCTGTATTTAATGTGGTACATTTATGACTAAATGTATGTAACGTATGTTATTAGCACCACAATATTTACCTAAAACCACTACATAGTGCCGTATGAAAAGATTTTTTCATGCAAAAGTCCCGAATTTGTACCTTGTCGCGAAGACTGCTGCGAATACTGAACACCTCCTCTGCCTCTGCCTGCACAACTGCTGACTGGGTCGCTGGTTTTGACAATGGTGGTTTGATTGAGTGTTCCTTTTTCGCTTTTGGATTGAATGAATTTGGCAAAAAGAAGAAAAAAATACATTACGTCTGCTACTGTTGTTGACTGTGCAATGTATTTGTGTTTTGATTCAATGAAATAAAATGATTGGAAAAAATAAAACAATAAAAACTTGAATAATAATTTTAAGATTGTAATATTAAGGATATTGATTGATTGATTGGTAATATAATAATTGCAATTTTGTGTAGGATGAATTGATGATGATGATACGATTAGTCCGTAAAATATTTACATTTAGAAATTCCATGAGTTTGGTTGTTTTCAGTACACATTCAATTATATCGTATATTAGTAGCTACATGGTACATAGTTGTGTTTGTGTATATGGTTTCTTCGTTCATGTGAACATTCATATAAAAACTAATTATTACGATACATATACAATACATACTATTCGATTTTGAGCAATCATCAATTAATTTTATGAATAAATAATAATTGTGAGGATCAATAAAGAAAATTATTGAATAAAGATTGTTGTACATACATAATGGTAATTAATTACTTATACTTGTAGTAGATAAAGTACTAATAATAATAGCATTCTGTAAGTGTAAAATAAAGTAATGATGCTGGTAGGTATTCATAGGTTAAATATGACATAAAATAAAAAAAATGAATATAAATACATGCATAAAATGCACATGTTTACATATAACTTGTAAAATTAGTGTCAAGAGTAGTTCACATAATAATTTGTTCTTGGTGTTGGTTCATTCACTCGATAAAATATTCAAAAATAAACGGTCCCATATTGATTTTTCGAAAACCCAAAAAAAAAGTTGTTTGTGTCTGTTTATTTACAGCATCTTTAGTTAAGAGAAAGTTTTTATATTCATAGTACACACATAATTATCTCTATATACCACGTTTCATCGTTTATTGTGATTTCTGTTACAAGTAGGTAGTAATATTTAATATTTCATATGTCTCAGTTTTTTTGCAATTTATAGCATCATTTTTAGCTTTCCAATACATTACTATTAATATCTAGGTAAACAGGCACGTATCCAGGATTTCACTATGGGGGTGCTTCAGCACCCTTAGTGGATATACGTGCCTGACTGCCAGTAATTATATAGTTCATGAAAAGTTACATAACATTCATTCGTTTCAATATAATATAATATGTTTACATGTTCATTTAATTTTTGCATCATAAAAATTAATTCTTGGATTCATTTATCATTTATTGGTCAGCATTAGTAGGGATCTTCCGAACAGTAATTTAGATATGAAGATATAGGAACTTTATTATGTGGCAATCACAGCAGTCATTTCTGGCTGGCATGCAGCAAGGAAATGCATGCGATTTGAGCTTGAATATTACAATCGCAATGGAATAGTACATCATGGAGCATTCAATAATTGGATCATGTATTCTCAAGCTTACTGCATTTATTTTGTAAGCTAATTTTTTTAAATGTGTTAAAAATTGTTTTCAATATGAATTAAAAAACTGTCATGGCGATTTTTTCTGAAACTTTGACTTTTGAACGGAGAAACTCCTCCAGGATTAACAAAGATTAAATCGATCGTTTATTCCATTTTATTATAAGTTGCCATTTTTGTTACCCCAAGAGGATTCATTGAGCTCATCAGTACAATTTTCTATTTTTAAGCTGAGATTTTGCTCATTTTGGTCGATTCCCCTGAAATAAAGCGAAATCCAGTCAAAAGTTTGCTAGTGAAATGGCCGCCCACAAGGTAAGCGCAATTCATACACAATCGCATTGCACTTTATAATCCAATTTTGAGTCATAAAAATTAATTGAATTATTTAAATCGAATCTTTGATTTTTTGAAAATTATTTGATATTATTTTAGCCTGAATCAAAACGTGAAGAGTTTCGTCGTTATTTGGACAAAGTAAGTCAGTTTCGAAATCAATTATTAAACTAATATCACAATCATGAGTCTTACAAATAAAATAAGAGGGACTCTGTTATTTTAATCATTTACTTTACCTTACTAACTAAAACATAATATGAAAGATTTGTTCAATAAAGTCTCATGCAAGCGCGTCTCATTTCTAGACCGGTGTGATGGATGCGTTGACTCGGGTTCTTGTCAGTCTTTATGAAGAGCCAGAGAAGCCGACAAATGCTATTGAGTACTTCATGGACCACTTGGCAAACGGAGTTCCAGTCAAGGCTGAACTTGACAGCATCACAGCGGAGGTGGAAGAATTAAAACGCAAGGTATTTTAAATGAATACAATTCAAGATTTCTACCACAGAATTTCTCTTCTAAACTTAATTAAACTATTGAAGAATGAATATCATTTTTGTCACAGATTGCTGATTTACAAGGAGAAAATGAAAAAATTCGTCATCGTTTGGAACAGTATGAGCCACAGACCACAAATGAAGATCTCCCTTCCACGGAAGGAAATCCTACGGCAGTTACTGAGCCGGAAACCGATGAAGTTGCTTAAATCGTTATCGACACATCTTATATTGACATATTGACACATCACTAAATATTTCAAATTGAAACTGCTACGCATCAATTTCTATAACAAATGTTTAATTCTAAATTGCCAAATCGACTGGACGTTGATCCAACCAAAATTTTCATTTACGACCACGCAATTAGCATATTATTTTGTTAATAGGTGGGATTACTGTGTGTAAATTATATTCAAAACATACAATGAGGTAAATACAGTTTTCTGTTTAAACATAATAATTTAATAATAGTCTCAATCATAGATCTATGCAAAGCTCCACTGTTTTCAAATTGTCCTAGAGGAATTCTAATTTCTTTAATAAATGTAATTACGAGTGTCCTGTTTTGAAACTCATGAAAATACCTTATATCAAAACTCATTTGCCTTGTAAACTGTATTTTTCGGCGAATCAATTAGGGAGATCACATAATCTGATTAAAAATTTGATTTACGAAGCTGCCCTATTTTTTTGGTTTGAAACACTGACCTTTATTCAAGGTTTACCGCATGGACACAGCAATAAACATAATAAATCTTTCGAAACGAATACAAATACAAAGTATAAATATTTCATATCATGGCCACAAACCTTCTTCCCCGGAACTGTTCATATAACATTTTTTCATATTATCAAATCGCGTCCCCTCTTAGGGAAAGCGTTTTGATATGAAAAATACTTCATAATTTCATTTTGCATCCCGCTTGTGTTGTCAGGGAACAAAAACAAGGTGTTCGTACTCATGCACAGTTTTGTTCAATACAGTACCGAAATCCGTTCCAAACAATACTAAAGTTCATTTTTGAGGAACGACATTATTTTATATGCAAAAATTGAGTTGTGGATGGATTTTTGCTGATAATTTTTCCTTTTACTAACATAATCGTTTGAACTACCAAAAAAAGCTCGTTTGTGCAGCTAAAAAAGTCTCAACTCTGCGAAATGGACAAGGACGGCAAAGGTCTGCCTGGTCAAAATGCTCGAAAATTGTTGTACGAAAATGAACGCCAAAATGATGATTCTTCTGACGAGGATCCTGATATTCCAACAACTAGCAAGGCGAAAAAAACCGGGAGAGATCCTGTAGATAAGTTTCGTGCAGAATTGAAAAACTTTCGAGAAGATTTAGAACAAAATTTTGAAGAAACTGTAAACATTGGCAATTTAATCGCTTCCTTGAGAGCCACGCGTCTGATGAAATCAACGAAATTCCGTTTGACTTGGGAAGAATTCGTTAAGACTGTCAAAGTACATGAAATGTTGAAATGTCTCGAAGTAGAGCACAGAAAGTTAAAGGTAAAATTCAAAAAATGAAGCATATTTTAATTAAAAATCCAGTGTTCAAAACATTTCTTCAAAGCGATTTCAAAGCTAAAAATTCATGTTGCTTAAATAAGCAATTTTTGGGAATTTTTTACAAAAAGATCTTAAAGAAACACACATGTGAAGTGCAAAAAAGTAACAAAAGTGCCACAATCGCCGAAGCACTCCGTAGTGGCCAGAGTCTAGCTAATGATGCGCTTAAAGAAGATGGTGTAGAAAATGATTTCGATGAATTACAAACAGAAAATGAAAAAAGAGATAATAGATATCTAAAACCTTCTAAATCTCTCCATAAAGGGGGCAGTAAAGCATCATCTGATGACAATCAACCTCCAGTACTCTCCAATCTAACGCTTAAAGAAAATGAAGTCGAGAAATTGACAAAAAGGAAAAATATCAGTGATGAAGAATTTGAACAAATTGTTGCACTTTGCGAGGTAATATTTTGTACATAGGAACTTTACCCATTCTAAACTATCCATAAATAAAAATGGGATTTAATATACAAGATAAATGAATTTATCCAAAAATCATGTAAAAATTGTTATAGGACAAATTCGAGCAAAAAGCATTGAGGGAAGCATTTGCAGAAAAACGAAACCGGGATAAGTATTTGCACAATGCGAGTGAGTTACGCAGAATGACCTATGACTTCATCAACGGACAGTTTTTTGCAAATTTTATGTTCATCATTATCATCCTCAGCACATTTGGCATCTTCTTACTCACTTTTGAAATCATTGCTTTACATTACCGTAAGTATTTATAACAAAGCTATTTTGATGGGGGCAAAGAGGGAATTTGCGCCTCCGAAATCCCAAAAAAGCGCAAAAAATTGCAATATTTTTTGCGCTAGAATTTTGGTGGATTTTGGTTCAAATTAGCTCAAATTCTAAGCACGATAACAGACACTTTTGTACACCCTGTTGGGGTTTGCCCGATTTGCCCCTCTTGAAATGGAATTCTGGATACAGCCTTTATCAATAATAAAAATTGTTACTATTAAAACTATTACCTTATACCTATGCGTATTAAGGACTCAAGTAGCTGTAATTATGATAATATCGATACTATGTTTATTTATTTAAATATTTCTGTGCAGAATTTCCACTCGTAGTAATGGATTCGTGTGTGATGGCTATATTCATTGTAGAAGCTGCTCTGAAGATTTACATTTATAAGACAGATTACTTCACAGAAATGTGGAATCTTTCAGATATGCTCATCGTAATCGTTCATTTTGTGTAAGGAAGGTTAAAATAATGAAATATATTTGTCCATTACATTAATTATTTATGTAAAAACATTGAAATTGCTTTTAAAACGGTGTACATTTTTGGGAATGAACGAATGAAGGGAGGTATTTGTGGATTTGGTCACAAATGCTTTGGCTCTTAGTACGGACCTTAATTCTCTGATTTACTTTAAGATTTTGAAATCTATGAGAGCTCTTCGCCTTCCTCGAATCATCAAGTACAGAACATTTTTAATAGAATACTTTTAAGCTTCATTTTATTTTTACCAACAATCTGCATTTTTCTGTGACTTGCTTTGTTCTTTAGGTTCATGCCCAATTTACAAGTTATCGTATCAACTATTATACAATCCTTTCTTTCGCTTGGTTCCATTGGAGTTCTCATGGTTCTCTTTATCTGTAACTTGCACTTGATATTTTGCGTTTTTCCCCAAAAATTCCAATTCTGTATACGGCCTTGTTTTCAGTATATCACAAAAGTGGGGTAAACCGATATTATATTGTCGCGTTTTTAGATGTATTTGCTGTAATGGGCAGAGGACTTTTCACGGAAGAGAATCCTGAAAAATTTGGATCAATATGGAACTCTGCCTTAACGCTTTTTCAACTTTTGACCTTGGATGATTGGTTTGAAATAGTGCAGAACATTGACATAGAGGAAAAACCGGTGCAATACTGGCTAAACTTTTTCTTTCTCTTTGGCTACATTGTCATAGAATACTTTGTATTCCTTAAGTAAGTAAATTCCAAATTACAGTTTTTTAAATTGTTGAAAGCAACTTTCACTTAAAGTAAAGTCTAAATAATTGTAATTGCACTTATAATATTTAAATATGAAATATTGCAACAGTTTGTTCGTAGCGGTTTTGGTGGAGAATTTCCAAATCTCACTGGCTGAAGCGGAAGTCAAGAAGGAAAAAGAAACCATAAACTACAGCGGTGAAGAAGAAGATACTCTAACCGCAGAGGATATTCAACTCTTCTCAGCGCAAGCATCAGGCAATTAAAATATTTTCTCCCTATCAAATTCTAAATAAGGGACCCTGAAATGTGAATAAAAAAAAATTTTAGCTACCAATAAAATATAATTGGTACTATTTCTGTACTTAGGAACAGGAAAGCTTTCTGGCCCTACTAGTGAGGCGGATGAAAGTGACAGTCAATTCACTGAAGGCGAGTCAGACACAGACTCACAATTTGAGCTTGATGTTGAAGATTATTATGGATATGAAAAAGGATGCAGGTATTTTTAAACTGCAAAATAATAATATTTATTTCTTGAAATTCACTCTTAAAAAGTACATTACATAACATAAGCCTAAAATGCTACATTGGTACATTAATAACTATGGACTAATTTATTTATGTCAATTTATTCATTAGAGAAAGTCAGATGGTTGGTAAAGTTCTTAAATACATGACCTCTGTCGATTTGCAACGATTCATTTGGGGTCGGAGATTAACGGTACTTAATGGCATTTTGGATCGAGCCACTCTGACAAGGGTAAAAATTACTAATTCTAAGTCTTCCCAAACTTCCCATATTTTTGTTGTTCTATTTAATCAAATTATAACAAATACCAAGATACCGATAAACTGATTGAAACTTTTATTCAGGCAAATACGTACTTGAAAACTAGAAAGCAGCAGGAGGAGGAAGCAATGTTAGAAGAACTGGATGACACTAGCGAAGAAGAAAATGAAGAAGACAAAGAATTTAGAGAGTTACGAAAACATAATAATAGTATGTTCTCAACTACCTCTGTCCATAAACTTTTCTAAACTAAATACATAAGTCGACATAAGACATTCAGGAGAGTGAAGTTCAGTAAGCAACAAAAAGCACCTACCTTTAAAGTGAATGAATACTAATAAGGAGTTTTGATATAATTTAGCTTACAGCGTAAACTTATTTACTCAATAAAGTGATAAATGATGAACATAAAAATGATAATTTTATAGTTTAAAGAAAGCATACAAATAACCGATGGGCTATAGGGCAATTGCCACTCCTGAAAGCCTAAAAAGAGGTTATTTTGCCCTGAAAGAGCAAAAAATCGCAAAATTTTTCGTGCTACAAGCGAATTTGATGCATTTTAGTTTGATTTTGGGCTAAATTTGCTCAAGCGCTTGATACATATTATGTACCTCATGCTTGAAGTTTGCCCCTCCCGAAATCGATTTTTGGATACGGCCGTGAGTCATATTGTTTTATTGTGGCATGTTGTATTAGAGTAAATAGACGAATTATAAAGAATGATCTGCTTCAATAATTTAGCAAGTGAATAGATTGAATAATATTGTTAAATGTTATGCAACAGTATTTCGGTATACACCATTTACCTGTATACAGTAGATGCTAAAGATAATACATGGTCTATCTGGTAAGGTCATTTATTGTCAAAATATTTTGAGTCCTTCGTTTGACGAAAAGATCCCTACAAAATCCAAATGGTTACAAACAATAATAATGCTCTCTATGTAGGTAGTAAAAGTAGCAGTGCATGCCCTTAAAAGTTAATACTCTTTCTTACTTTACGGTATAGTGTTTACGTTCACAAATTGCCTTCTTTTCGTACAAAGTACAAGTTCATTACTACAAGTCATAACAAAAGGTAGGAAAACACAATTGAGGTAGTCAGTAGGCGCCACTCTACTTCAGCCACAAAATCTGTGGTCATGTTTTTTGGAAACAAATCCTTGCATTGCATATACTCTGTTAAACTTAAATCAGATGAAAATTGGGTTTGCTGACCTTAAAAATGCATTAACATAAATGTTGTGGATGTAAATGCAATTGATTTACAGTTAGCTCCATCGACATGACCAACAAATGCTAATGTTTTGTGCATAATATTATTATAAATGTATTAACCCTTTACGTTTTGGTTATAAAGTAAAGTCATGTGTATATATGCACATTAGTATTCTCGATGCACTCAGGCTCACGTACAATATTAATAACGTCTATTTACCTCAATATTCACCGAATCACTTTTCTCGAGTCTCGTAGAACATCTTTTACTTGTAGGAGTGTAGTGTGTTGTAAATAAAAGTAGTAGCTAACTGAAGGAAGATTAAAATAAATAAATTACACCTTGCTGTCTTGTAATTATTGTTATAACGTGCTTCAAAGATCATCCCCTAATGTATTTCAAGCTTACCCACATTCATTACATAATACTGTAGTACGATCGTGTAATCATAGCACCTTCTTTCCCTCTTGGTGTACCTCTACAGTAAGAGTGATACAGTATTGTAAAAATGTGTTGCTTTGCTGTGATATAATTTCACTCGTGTTCTTTTTAAAATCTCATTATCAGAAATTTTTATTGTGTATACTTATCAGAGGCTCTTACCCTTGGGATATTATAGCAATAATATATGTACATGCATAATTCTCGTAAGTTCATGTTTAACCACATCAACAATCTTGTACAGTTCTAATCATATGTGTATACCTGCAGCAGCTGTAGAGCAACAAGGAAAACCTATGTTTCTCCCTGTAGGTACTTCTCACTACAAAGTTTAGGTACTAGTAATATTGGAGATCCCTTTTCTCTGTTAGAGTATACCTATGTAAGTGCGTTTTGACTTAGGGAAGGTTTCAAACTTTACCAGCGGATAGATACTTAAAGCTTTTTATGTATTTGCCTATTGTAATGAATTACACTCCCCTATATCCTATGTTATGTGAGACATTTATAAATAGATGCACAAGGAATAACCAACGGTCTTTCGTTCTGATCTAACCTTGTTACTATTTTATTGTAGATCATTTATCATTTATTACATAAAGGTACTTAATAAACTGTAATGGATCCGCATGTGCTTTATTGTTTAGATTGTTTATTAGGGTATCACGTTATTATATGTTAACGAATATTTCCTAATGTATTACATTATTTAAACAGACAGAATTCTTCAAAAAATATTTGTTTTACAATTTTATTATTTTTTACTACGCTAACAAAATACCTGATAGTATAATAATAGTGTACGATTTAATTCGAATAAATAAATATTTTCAGATTTGAAGGTCTTACAGTGTAACGTAAAGGTGCTTTAGTACATGAATAATCAAGCATTATAATGGAATCTATATCATTTGCTTATTAGTCCATAATGCATACAATATACTTACGAATTTTCTAAAAGTTTGTATGCATAACTTTTTTAATAGAGGTACATTGTTTGGATATAGAGTCTCATCTCTATAAATATATTCATTAATGCTAATCACATCGCAACATTGTTTATGTTATGCATTCATTTTATCCAGTCAGTCAGTGTTGTTAATCTTTTAAATGCAGCAACCAACTAACTGTACTTTGGATACATGCATATGGTATTCATAGTCCATAAAAATTATTGAGTGAGTCACTTGTCTGCATGCGAACAAAATGTTCTGAAATTGAAAGTCTACAACACACATAATAATAATATTTGTAAAATTGGTCCTCTGTGAATTTGTTTTTTACTGTGTCATTTGGCAAACATTGTGTGTAATGTCAGTTCATCATAATAAAATGAATCCCCCCCCCCCTCATTCTCATTAAAGTAAACTCTTATTGACAGATATTGGTGTAAACATATTATGATTAAATTCCAAATTTAAAGTAAACTTTCAGTGCTAAAGTAAGTTCCTAATTTTGGCAATGAAAAAATTATCATATAGCCTAATGTATTTCAAACTCCCTAATGAAGATAATCGTCTAGATATATAATTTTTACAGTGAGTCATATATGGTGTGCTACAGATTTTCAACTCTGGCGAAAGAATTTTCTTTTTGAACATAAACCTTAAATTAAGTTACGAAAATAATTAGAAAATAATTGAGAAAAAATGAGAATTAGAATAGAGTTGAGCAAAAACTAGAATAGAAAATTTAAAAATATAGAATAGAGTGAGAAAAAATAGAATAGTGAGAAAAAATAGAATAGAACTTAGGAAAACAGAATAGAATGAGAAAAATTGATTAGAAAAGTGTATAAAAATTATGAATACCTATGTAAATTGTGTATGCCTTGCCCGAGCGGAGCGTTGGTATCGATTCACTAGTTCTACATAAATGCATCCACCTTAGATTAGAGTATTTGTGGACACAGTGCAGTGCATGTAAACATATTCTGGATGAGATCCAACGTTTTAAACATATGATATGGCTGCATCCCTTGAGAGATTCATAATGAGATCCGGCATCGTACCACACAAAACCACAGCAAAACCATCATCCATCCGAGAAGTCGTTGGGAAGTCTACAACGCACATAATAATAAGCCGTCGTGCCTTGTGTTGTAGTATGTAATGTAAGTAGACGAAGAATTTTACACGACTCAACGAAACGCAACGAAACGCACGAGAAAAAATAACTGAGAGAGAAAGATGAAGCCAAGCGAGCCTTTAGGGTGCAGACAAATAAATCCTCAAGTACCTCTTAGCATCACAAGTGCATGTGCACACTATTACATTACACTACGACCTTATAATACGATAGTAATAATATTCAGAAATTCGGTAACTTTACTTTTATCCTTTAGTAGATGATGATAGTGGTATCATAATAACAATAATAATAATATTACCATACTTACTGCTCCTACTTACTTAGAACAAATCATTTCCTATACACGAGTCCAAGTCGTCTTTTCAACCTTCTTTCCTAAACTCCTCATTACGTATTGTACATTACATACAGTCATCCTCTTTTATTGTACTACGCTTTACAATATACAATGCTTTTGACTGTACATGACTCAGTTTTGTTATACCCACCTATATACTGCTAATGTTTTGGTGTATATGTGTCTCATTCACTAAAAGACGGTATCCTACCCTGCTCTGATTTTACATTAAGGCGCAATAAGTCTGGTCTGCAGGATAAAATTAGCAAGAATCTTCAGACGAAGACACTGAACTTGTAAATGTCATTTGCTTTACATAGACTGTGTCATTATCATTTGATTTGAAACTGTTATCTTGTAGAAGTTATCTTTGACTGTGTCTAGAAGTTTTAGCTAATTTGGCACTAATATTGTAATTATTAGCTACCTAGACATGTTGTATCTAATTGAAAAAATGATCCACTAAATCTACGTAGCTCTAAAGCAGCATTAGACTGAAATAGGAAGAAAATATTATGTAGATTCAGTTTTGGACGTGTATAATATAACCCCATGTACTTATTTGTAACCCCATGCATTCGGCAACTCATTCTTAAACCCTTTTTAGATTTGCTACATTATGAAGCTTTCGTTAATAAATTCGTATACGATACAACATTACAATTCTTTGTATGAATAGGTAATGGATTGATAATTAATTCGCCTGTGCAGATATCAACTATCAATGGAATTATTATCGTGTCTACTAATTCTAAAAAGTGTATTTAAAAAAACTAACAAGTCAATACCAATTTAGAAATTTACTACCTTGATAATATGTAAAAATGTATGTATAATATGTTTCACATGTGTGTAGTGTACGTACTATAGATACTCTACTAGTATGTACTGCACGAGATTGGCTTAATTTTATTTGAAACACAAGCAAATAAAGGTAGGGGTCATCTGCTCTATGTTAGGTAATGGTTACAGAGATAAATTCTTAGCTCTTCTCATAACGAAAGTAGGATGTCATAGTATAATATGTAAAAAATTAGTATTTGTAGTATAAGTACATAAGTAAAATTAGTAAATAAGGAAAAACGAGATGCTCAAACGGTCATACACATCTGGTTCTGTTTATTATAGCTGCTGCACTTGTGGAACAATAATAATAACGATGATAATGTCATAACCACGGCGAGCAGTGTAATGGCCCTTCGTTGAGTCAGTGGAAGGAGTTGAGTAGAGTTTGCAGTGAAGTGCATGCGATCCTTAAGGATTAGAGGAAACAGCTCCATGTTACACAACTAAGTAAAAAAGTATTTTTCCTCAGCACTGGATAAGAAACGCTTGAGTTTTTTATAAGAAAACAAGTGCCACAGACCACAGAGTGAAGATGTAGTTCCATAATATGATTTCTCGAGTGTTTATGTTATACACAGTAGGTAAGGACAGTAAATACTAAGTATTTGGAAATATGACAGGAAAAATATTGTTATTATATAAACTACAGTAAAGTGATTGGCTGGAGGCTGCAAAGAAGTAAAAGTAAAACAGTTTCTCCATTGAGAAGGAAAAGGGGGACCCTTAAAATCCCTCATTACCTCACTTTACACGTAATGATCTGTATTTTTCCATGCGTAGTACTCCGTTTTTTCCACAACACTTCACTACCTCAGATAAGTATAGGTATATATACCTACTCACATTATCACACACTATAATATAGTACTACCTAAGTACTGCCTTAACAAAATATATTTGTAAACCTGTGGTTTTCCACAATCGGATTCCCTGTCTGTTCCTGTACTTCCAAAAGCCCTATAGAATACATCCTTATTCTTTCCTTATCTTTACCCACATTTAAAAGTGTCTACTGCATGTAGGTACCTCTATACAGTGAATATATAAAGAAATCTTCACCTTTACTCTTTACCTTCGTATAATTTAGAATGTGTAGTAAGGTAATAAAAAATGATCTGTTACGTACAATACCATGGCACATCCACAGCTTCTTCAAATTTTATATACCTAAATTACATCAAGGCTGTATCCAGCTGCAGTGCACTGTAGGGCACGTATCCCCTCCCTCCCATAATCCAGAAAAAAATTATTTTACAATAAAATTTCCCAAAATCAAAAAAAAATCCTGTGCACTTTGAATACTCTTTATGTTGATTTTGCCCCAATTTAGCTCAATTTTTCGCGATAACTCGCATTTATAATAAAATTTTAACGTTAGTGCCCCCTCCTTCCGAAATCAAATCCCGGATACGGCCCTCCATTACAAACGTGCCTACCTAAAAACTTTTTTAGCAAGTACCTTCCATAATATAATAAGTACAATGTGAAAATGTCAGGTATGCTTATACTATTGGTTAAATATAACATCATAATAGCACATTTTACATGTATGGTCTGTGTGTGCTTAATGTACACACGTTTGTGCTATATGTAACATAGTAGCACTCTGTTAACAGAGAATGAGACACACGATATTATAAATGTGTTTTGTGTATAGCTATGGAATATTACGGCTATGTACCTACTAAGAAAGTATTTGCCCATATAATGTTCGAAAGAAGTGCTAGGTATTTGTTTTGTATTCTTGTCTTGGCTCGTATTCCTCTTTCCTGGTAATCTCTCTGGATTATGTTATGTTACATGATGTTGGTGGCTGACTGTGTATGTGTATGTAGGTATAGGATGTATAAGTGTATAAAATATGTAAGTAGTGTATAAGGAGGAGAGTGGAGTTTGTCATCTTTTTTTAGTAGGGCATTAGTTACAACTTGAAGTGGTATAGACAGCATTGGTTATGTGTTTTGAAGGAGTAGAGTGTTCGTTTTTACACACTACTTACTTGAAGAGTAGTTGCTGACTGGTGAACTGATTGTGTGTAATAGCATTGTCTCTTGTACTTATACTAATGCTATAACAGCCAGAGTTCCATTCTGATCTTGTCGGATACTGTGTGTAAACTACAAATACATGTGTAGCACAGTAGTGTTCTGGCAAAGAAAAGAAAAAGAAGAAGGAACATATTTTCTCAAAAATTATTGCCGGGGAATTGTATTGTGTATTGTATGTAGTACATGTTGTGTATCACATACATGTATCACATTCAAGACAACAGTCCTTTTGTATTCTGGATGTACAAAAACGTTTTGCAGAGAGACGGAGAGAGTTATAGTGAAAAAAAGGAGGTTGCATGAAAATACTAAATATTATGTTGACTGTTCTTGTAGAACACGGTTGGAGGAATCCTCGGCTGTTAGTACTCCTTTGGTCGTTGATACTAAATGAGAAATGAACTGGAACTGCATTGAAAACTGTTAGTAAACAAAGCAATAAATACTATCTACAGTTCAGATACAGAAAATATTTCAAATTGTTTCCAATACAAAAATGCAATCTTTTTTCTAACATGGTATTGTATCTTTCTTTTTGTGAGATAAAAAAGGATTGTTCAATATAAGAAAAAAGATGGGAGTTCCGTTGGTGTAACCAGACTGTATACTAAACTGTAGCCTAGATTTAATTGCATGAGAATATACATTCACTTTCTCTGACTGAATTTTTGCTAGAAAAAAGGATTTTTAGTAATATTCAGTTTTTTCCAGGAATAATGCTTGAAAAAATATTTTTGCTTGTTGTAGTAACTATTTGTATATGTTTGTGAGCAGTGTGATGTGTAAAAGATTGAATCGTTATATTTTTTACTTAGTTTGATGTTTTTGCTTTCAATGATAGGATGATACACTTTCTTTCTTTGGTGTCTGTGTTTGTATTGTAGTGTGTATCCTGTATGTGTATCCTGGAGGAATGCCCTAGTCATAAGATAAGGTATTGAAGTTTGATGGCACTACAAGATTATAGGACATTATTGGTGTGTGTTACATGTCTAGTGTCTAGTCGTCTTGTTTGTCTCCGGGGATTTGCAATGAAGAGACAAAGTGTGTGGCAATGTAACAGCATCATTGGCCTGTGGCGGGTCTTTCACTCGAACCTCTTTCTCTCTCTCTCTCTTTCTGACTCTCAATGTTATCGCTAATGTCATTTCATGTAATGGCAATGCATCTGCACAGCCATCATCATAACCACACTGGGACCTCCTTAAACACAGTCAGTTCCTAACTTCATAGACCCTTTTACTACATTACGAGCTTTTTACGGCTATTTCATCTCTTCACAAATACCCATTCCAGCTAAAAGACAGTTTTACTCTTTGGTGCTACAGAAATCCATAGGATAACTTCTAGATACTTTTTCCGTGTTCTTATGTTTCTTCGTTGCATACCAACAATACCTACTATGTACAAGCATGGCTTTTACAATCTATACCTACTTAATTTATTAATTGAATTAACATTTTTTACCTACCCACTACCTACCGTATTTCGTCAAATAAACCCCGAGTTCTCATAAAAACCATTGTGTCTTCTAAACCCAGGGGGAAAGTCCGGAAAAAACACACGTATAAAACCCCTGTCTGCCTCTAACTATACCCGGGTCATTTTTTCTTGAATTCGAATTTACTCGAAGGGGGTTTATTTATACATTGTCACTAATTTATCAGTAATCACAAAGCTACTAATCAAGAATCTGTATTTGAAATGAGATTACAATTTACAGTATGGCAGTACATAAATAGTAAATACCTACGCACAATTAGCTTGCGATTTGCAAATAATTGCTTTCACTTTAACAATTAGATTTTTAGATCAATGTCAGTCAGTTTGATTAACAAGCTCTTTTTGGGACTGTGTTTACAAGAAATCTGAAAAATACATTGTAGTACTACATGAATTAATTAAGTTTTAATCATTTTAATTTTAGGAGGAATTTCGGAAGAGGCATCTGTAATTTTAGTGTAATGAAATATATCAGGTTTTTGTTTTTAATGTAGACTGACGTATTGGATTATAAGTAAAGATATCATTCTGTCTATAAAAAAAATATTTGCTTTTACCCAAAAAACGTAAGATTTCTTGAAACTTGAGATTTCCATTTTGTTAATTGATGTTTACAGATATAATAGATTTCATTGTACAGTGAAAAGTGTTTGAATGCCTCAAGTAGAACAATGCTATGTTAAGAAATGAACTTTTTTATATTCGTACTTAAACCTGCCATTGTATGTGTAATACTTGAGAATTGTGTTTCAATTTTAAAACAGACATACCTCTTAAAGAGGTGGAGCATTCGAATTGAAACTTTGGAGCAATTTTATGGGAATGAAGATCTATAAATTGTTTAAGAATTTGGATGTGTCTTGATAGTAGTGATAAATATAAGATAATAATATTTATAGCATTGGATACACTAAAGATAAGGCGAAATATAAATAAGAGTCGAAATAAGCCGCAAGATCGTATACATTACTTGCGACGAGACCACCTTTCAGTTTCAGTTGCTTGCTGCGGGTCGCCTTATTCGACCGGAACACTTTACTGTGAAATTTCTATGCAGCAGAAAGTGAGCCAACAAAAAACTATTTGTATTTCATTCAACTTGGTTATGTCTGACTGTCATTGCTACATAGTACATACGTCTATGCCAAAAGAAAACCTTAGAATTTCTTCTAGTCTTCTAGTACACACAGAAACAGATACACACATGCTCTCACAAAGTATGTACAAACGCATTAATTTAATAATATTTTTAAAGGGGGGGGGGCACGGAATGGCTTGAAATTCAATCGACCCAGAAAATCCCCCAAACTTTAATATGTGATTAATACA